>PISX010003488.1:12773-100896 GCA_004024625.1 Mellivora capensis | reverse complement strand
ACCCAGGCGCCTCTATTGAGAGGTTTTCAAATGATACATAAGCTTACTAGAAGGTAGCTTGGTAATATAATGGAAATATATGTATATTCTTTATTCAGTGATTGTATTTATGGGAATGAATTCTAAGGAAATAATATTAGCACTGCACCAGGTTGTGTGTATAAGGACATGCATTGCAACATATATAATAGAAAGTTGGAAGGAATCTAAAGGTTCACAGTTAGAGTATAGAATAGATGACACAAACAAATACTGATTTTTTTTGCAACCATTTCAAAGCACAAGGTACATCTTTATAAACTGATGTGGTGAGAAGTCCATGATATATTTTGAAGTGATAAAAAGCACCATATGGATAGACGGTCTATAGTATAAATGAAACCGTATTCTTTGTAGGATATGAACCAATACACATGCATTAAGAAGTCTGGAAAGCTCTAAAGTAGGTGTTATTCCATGGGGTTGGGATAATGAGCAGAATTTTTCTGAGTAATTTGAACTTTTACATTTATTATAATTATTTCTTTTGTGGGTGAAAATTTTTTTGTTAAAGACTTTTTTTCTACATTTTAATTCATGTTACACCAGATTTACTCCCAAGAGTCTATATTACTATAATGTGATCTCATTTGTGGATGATTGCATGTTAAAGGTTATTTACATGATACTATACGTCAGGCATAATTATAAGCCCTAGGGATAAAATGTAGGCAAAGTCTCGCATTACTGGCTCTTGGCAGAAATATAAATAAAAGAACACTTAGAATATAGGGTGATAGATAAAAGTGTTTTTGAGGAGCTTTAGAGGAGGGAATGATTAAATTGGGGAGTGGATCACCAAAGACTTTTTTTTTAAGAGTTTATAGCTGACATTGTCAAGAGTTTTTCTTGTGGAAAAATTGAAGATAGTCATTGTGGGCAGTGGAAATGACATGTATGAAGAATCAGAAGTGTGAAATGTAGAATGGTAAGACACAAGTACATCAATATTTCTGAAACCAAAAGATTTGAGAATGAATTAGTATTAGGAGATATAGTAAAATAACAAACCTGTCCATTCATTTGTTAGTTCTTTTGTTCATTCTCAGAGTTTCTTGTTTCCAGAAAGAAAATATTATGTAACTTTTAGTAAGAAATTAATTATTGTAAAAATTAAATAGCAGATAGGTACATAAAAGTGCAAGTTATGATAATGCCTGGGCTTGGTGCAAATATGGATATATGAATTGTTAGAACCACCTTTTTTTTTTTTTTTTTAAATTTTACTTATTTGACAGGGAGAGACACAGTGAGAGAGAGGGAACAGGAGCAGGGGGAGTGGGGGAGGGAGAAATAGGCCTCCTATTGAGCAGGGAGCCCGATGCGGGGTTTGATCCCAGACCCTGAGATCATGACCTGAGCTGAAGGCAAATGCTTAACGACTGAGCCACCCAAGTGGCCCTAAAACCACCTTTGAAACAAATTTTTATTATGTAAACTGGGTCATACATAGGTATATCCTGTAATCCACCATTTTTATTCCTGGATATTTACCAGAAAAACCTCATGTGCATAAATACCATAAAGTCTATAAAAGAATGTTCTTAGTGACATTGTTTGAAATAACAAAACAAAACAAAAAAAAAGATTAACTGGGGGGAAGAGGGCCCATTTCTGTGGATTTGTGTAATTTATATTTCTTATGAAGGTGTTCCTCAGACAGTACTGATTTTCTTCCCTTCCACTCTCAGTATGTTCAGGATTCCCCAAAAGAGCTTTGATAATTGGAAATCTTAGAAGGCCTCTGAGCAGAAAGACAAATAGATTTGCATGAATAGCCTTCCCCAAGGCTGGAAACAAGGAGATCAGTTAAAGGCCTGCTGATATAACATATGCAAAAAAAAGATAATGAGAGAAAATGGATTTGAAAGATACTCAGAAGGTGAACTTGTTTAGAAAATAGTTTTTTTAATCAACAGAAAGATACTTTGCATGAATGCAGATGGGTTTGGGGCAAGGGTTGAAGAATGTCTTGGTTCATTATTTCACATACAGAGTAGGGGGAAAATGTATTTAAACCAAAAAGCATATGCCTAATTCCCTAGTTAAATTACTTGAGTGTTTTAATCACATATATATGTGTATTTTAAAACATTGTAGTTCTGTATCACAAACAACTGTGATATTGTTTGTGGCCAGCATAAAAGTAAAGCTCTAGAAAAATTGGAAAATTACTCAAACCATCAAGGATAAGTGTTAACATTCCTTTTATATCCTTTCAATCTTTTATTTTTTTATGGTCATGATAATACTATAAATAAAATTTTGTATACTGACTTCTAAAAACTAAGTGTTTCCCCATATAGTGGATATTAGTCATAAGCCTAATTTCAAATGACTGCTCAATATTCCATTAAGTGGGAATACCATAATTTATGTAATGATTGCCATATTTTGGGATATTAGGATTATTTCTTCATTTTTATTATTTTACTATTAAAAGTAATCCTGAGAAAAATACCTTTGCCTAAAGCTTCACCCATTTAGTACTTTTTTTCTTTGCAAGATTCAAGAATTTGTCAAAATGTTTGAATGTTTTAAAAACTTTTATACATTCTACTTTTCACAAATGGTTGTTCCAGATTTTACTCATGTATATGGAATTAGCAGTGAGTAAGAATGGCATTTTTACTTATTACTGTTTTTTTAAAAACTCCAATATACATCAAAATTTATAACTTGCTGAAGGAGATATAATTAAGTAGTAGGAAAATACTCTCCTAGTTTGTGATTCTATAAAAATGTTAGTTTGTTTCTCACAGTTCAGGGATAGTCGGCCTTATTATAGATTGTAGACTCTATAATAGATGGGGGAGGGGAGTTGTTTGTTCTTACCATATAAGATACCTGAAGAATGTTTTCCTTATTTTACTAGCTGAGACCCATTTAGGTGTAGTTATAAATTCAGTGTGTGATGTAACTATAGTTATTAGGTTAATTCTAGCTGTTTTGGTAAACATTTTTAAGTAGAACTAAATTATTTGTTACCCACATAATAAACACATTTTTATTTATTTAATAAATAAATATAATGAAATAAATATAAATAATAAATAGTGAATAATGAATAATAAATAATGAAATAAATATAAATGAAATAATCAACACTCTTGATAGTTCCCTTTAAAAAAGAAATGGGGCACCTGGGTGGCTCAGTGGGTTAAAGCCTCTGCCTTCGGCTCAGGTCATGATCCCAGGGTCCTGGGATTGAGCCCCGCATCAGACTCTCCGCTCAGCAGGGAGTCTGCTTCCTCCTCTCTCTCTCTGCCTGCCTCTCTCCCTACTTGTGATCTGTCTGTCAAATAAATAAATAAAATCTTTTAAAAAAAATAAATGTGTTTTTAATCAAAATGAAATGTTTGTGTTTCATGTACAGAATATAAATAGAATAAACTCAAGTCAGTAGAGTAAAATACTTGTATTATATAATAAGTTTATGTTTGTTCAGGTACAGATTTTTCAGTAGGCTTATCTTAAATCTTAAAATACTTCTCAATTAGATTGGAATTCAATAAAAACAACCTAGTCCAAATAGTTGTCACCATTATAAGGATAATTACTTTGTAGTTACTACTGGTATTAGTACTACTACTGCCACCACTACCGCTGCTACTAGAGCAATTCATGCTTGTTTACAAATTTTAATATTTTGAGTATTCCAGTTAATCCCAAAGTTATTGGTGCAAATATATCCAGTTTATAATAAAACCATAATTTAGAGAAGTGAATTGCTTAAATTTTATACCTTAGTTGGATGAGACAAGTTTCTAACTTAGGCCCTTTCTCTAAACCTCCTCCTAGTCCCCCATGTTTTCTTCTGTTCAGTCTGCTTATGATTTTTATAGTTACTTGAATTATTTTAAAAACTGTCTAGAACATTTTAATACCTCTCTTGAAATTTTTTACTCTTACTTAATTTTTTACTCTTTTCATCTTGCATTTTGAAAGAATGTTTGCTGGTTACTAGTATTTAACTAACTTATTCTAGTAATTAATTTAGCATTAACTATCATATCTCACTGGGACAATTGTAATGGAAATTAGCTAAAAAGAACAATTAACTGGATTTGACATTTAATTTTAAGTGATATTACATTCTCAAATATATTTTTTTATTAATTATTTTTTAACAAGTTCATTTATTTATTTGACAGAAAGAAGGAAAGAAGGAGAGGGAATACAAGCGGGGAGTGGGAGAGGGAGAAGCAGGCTCTCTGCCAAGTAGGGACCCTGACTCCGGGCTCGATCCCAGGATCCTGGGATCACAAACTGAGCCAAAGATGGACACTTAACGACTGAGCCACTCAGGCACCTCTCAAAAATATTTTTAAAAGTTCAATTGCTTTTAGTTTTCAGGGCATTTTCACATATATTATCATCTCACTAAATCCTTAAGAAAATCCATGTGATAAAATAGCATAGGTATTAAAAGTATTTGATAATTGAAGAAACCAATTCCACAGAAATTAAATTATCACAGGACTACTTTGTTCCAGGGCAAGAACTAGAACCTGCATTTATAAACTAAAATATGTTAGCTATTTTATTAATCTTACTACTTAGTTTTAGAGCACCAAATTTTAAAATGTTTGGTGGTTTTTTTTTTAAGTTCATAAAGGTTTGCACCTTTAAGATTTTTAGCCCTGTAGTGATTACTCCAAAGTATTATTTTAAGTTAAGGCAGTGAAAGTATTTCTGTCATTTTTATTTGGCTTTCACAATCTTCTCAAATAATTACACAGTAACAGAAAAAGTAATGGCAAATAATTACTACATTTCTTTAAACAAATTATTTATGAAATTTCAAAAACATCTCATTAGGGTCTGTCATTGAGCCTATCCCCTACCTAAGTCTCGTGTGCCTGAGTTGAATCAGCATGTTCAGGCTAATTAATTCTTTCATTCATTCAATAAGATCATGGACTGTGGTTTTCTTTTGATCCCCTGTATCATATAGCACAGCACAGTCCTTGGTACATGCTTTTTTAACTTATAGGACAACACTTATATTGATTTGTTTCTTCTCTGTAATAATTTCTTCATTTTCTATGTATGTGTGTCACTTCTCATTTAAATTTAAAGCTTCATTTTAATAGATTATCTCTCACGTGGCATGGTTAGGCTTTTGATTCTTCCTAAGTTGTTTGATATAAGGAAGCCCATTTTGCTCATAAAATTGATTTATTATTAATATTATTGTTATTTTATTTTGACCTGGCTCTCTAATCATAATTATTTGAGTTTGGAGAATTGCCATTTATAGTGGTGGTAGTGGTACTTAATAATTTGCTAAATACTTGGTAGACTGAAATCTCTTACTTTGTTTTTGTTTATATTCTGGCAACTAATGAATTTGGGGGATTATTCCCGTTAGGCAACTGAAGAGGACACTTCCAGTTCTCTAGTGAAAGATCATCTTTTCCAGCAAGAGACAGTTGTTACCAGTGAGCCTTATAGAAGCTCAAGACCTTCTGCCTTTGAAGATCTGAATGCCAGAAGAGTTTACTTGCAAAGCCAAGCCAATCAGGTGAGAAGATTAAATATTTTTCAGTGTGTTATTCATATGTATAGAAATTGGATATATTGGAGAAGAACATTAAGACTATCAGCCTTTGTCAGACAAAAGAAACAGAAATCTAGGAGAATGTGATTAAATTAAACCATAAATTTGACTACATTTTTTTATTACAAAGGTGAAAAGGGAAAGTATGTTATGGTTTCATTATCTGGGAGGAAAAGCCATTTTAGCCTCTTAGGAACCAAAAGTTTCCCTAACTTTACATGAAGCTTCTCAGATTGGAGATATTATGAAAAATATCCTGAACAAACATACCTGTTTTGGCAAATAGACTGATAAATTTCATTGAGTTGTTTCTTGTAGCTTACCTCAGATACTAGTAATGTACTCCTAAATCAGCTTAGTGAAAGTGTTTCCTTTGGGTACTCCGTTTACAGCCTTCTAATTGTTCCAGTTGATCTAAAACTGAGACCTTAATAATAAGCTGTAACCTTATTTTTATGTCACTCACAAATGTTATCAAATCTGTTAGACCATTCATGACCCCATTTCTCTTAGTGATAGAAACAAATGCTTTCATTGTTAAATAAGCATTCTAACTGTTTCAATATGAAGTCATGTGGTTTAAACCATACCCAGTATATGTCTACAAAATCAGAAGCCAATCAAAGTGCTTTTTTAAAAAACGTTTTAGGGGCACCTTTAGGTTAAGCCTCTGCCTTCAGCTCAGGTCATGATCTCAGGGTTCTGGGATTGAGCCCAATGTTGGGCTTTCTCCTCAACGGGGAGCGTGCTTCCTCCTCTCTCTCTGCCTGCCTCTCTGCCTATTTGTGATCTCTGTCAAATAAGTAAAAATCTTTAAAAAAATTTTTTAAAATACTCTTCTTGATAGATGTTATTTATAAGATGTATTAGTGTCTGGGGTGCCTGGGTGGCTCAGTGGGTTAAAGCCTCTGCCTTCAGCTCAGGTCATGATCCCAGGGTCCTGGGATCGAGGCCCGCATCGGGCTCTCTGCTCAGTGGGGAGTCTGTTTCCTCCTCTCTCTCTGCCTGCCTCTCTGCCTACTTGTAATCTCTGCCTGTCAAATAAATAAATAAAATCTTAAAAAAAAAAAAAAAAGATGTATTAGTGTCTGTTGGCATAGTGGCTATGACTAAAGCCCAACTGATTCTCATTTCATGATTCTCATTTTAACCTGAGGATCTCAAACATGCAGCTTGTTAGGGAAGAAATTTGCTTTGCATTTGCTCTTCCTTCTATCTGGAACATTTTTCTCCTAGATTTTCATACAGTTTACCCCTCACTTGAGGTCACCTTTTCTATGAACTCTTCCCTGGGTACTCTAAATAAAATAGCAACTTTTCTATCATGACTATATTTTTATTCTGCTTTATTTTTCTTCATAACATTTATCACTTCCTAACTTTAATGTATTTAATTTTTCTATTTGTACTTTTGGTTTGTTACCTGATATCTTCAGAAACCTAGAAGTTTCTGAATAAAGTGAGCCTCTGGTTGACATTTTTTGAATGAGAGAATGGATAAATGCTAACAGCATCAGCTTAGAAGCAAATGATGTTTTGATTCGGTTTATTCCTGGTCTTCTTCAGTGCTGGGAACTTGATTAATTTAGGGTCACTTGGTGACTTTACTTAGTTATATTATAATTTTTTAATTTTACACATAATGTATTTGTTTCAGAGGTACAGGGTGTGTGGTTCATCCATCTTATATAATACCCAGTGCTCAGTACAATACCCTCCCCAGTATCCATCACCCAGTTACCCCATCCCTCCACTCCTCTCCCCTCATTTTGTTTCCTATGATTATATGTCTCTTATAGTTTGTCTCCCTCTCTGGTTTTGTCTTGTTTCATTTTTTCCTCTCTTCCCCTATGATCCTCTGCCTTGTTTCTTAAATTCCATGTATCAGAAAGATTTTAAGATAATTGTCTTTCTCTGACTTATTTCACTTACCCTCTAGTTCCATCCATGTCGTTGCAAATGGCAAGATTTCATATTTTTGTTGGGTGTGTAATGTTCCATTGTATATATTTACCCGGCGGGGCGGGGGTGCAGTGTGTGACTTTATTTTAATGACTCAGTGGCATTCCTCAGAATTCATTTTGAGAATAAATACAGCTAGAACTTTTGAGATGCTAGGCATTAAGTAGCTTCTCTCTTTCCCCATTCCCACTCTTCCCCTCTATCTTATGCATACAAACTCAGCATGACCGTTTATCTCTGTTTCTCTTTACATATCCATTTCATTCTTTTTTTCTGGGGTCTAGGTTCTTTGTTGCCTCATTGATTAGTAGTGTAGTGTATTACGACTATCAGAATGTCAGACTTAGCTCTTCAGTCAACATGACATTCCAACCTAGATCCCTATAATCCCAAACCAATTCCATATTCTTATAAGAAGGAAGCCAATTGGTTCAGCTCAGGGCAGGTTTATTTATATATGCTACATAGCTCTCCATTCCAAGGTTATAGGATGGGCCGGTTAGGCAGAGAAGAGATAAAATGTTGCACACTCTATCCAACATTGCCACTTTTGGGCAGAGCTCCTGTTCTAGGCTATCTTATAAGTATATGGCTTGCCTTTGTGTCAAGTGCCATATCCTGGTTAATCATACTTATGGCTGATTGGCAAGAGTGGCAAGGCTAATCATGGCAACCTTTGAGCAAAGAGATGTTTCTTTTTGCCTTGTGTAAATTTAATCTGTATGTTTTACATTTTCTGCCTAAACTTGCTATTTTGCTGTTTTTCATAAGGTCTTGTTTGCTTAATAGAACCAGGCTAGGCACTGGGAGAAAAATTGTTCCCTGGATAGAAATCTCTCCACCAGGGGCCCCTGGGTGGCTCGGTGGCTTAAAGCCTCTGCCTTCGGCTCAGGTTATGATTGCAGGGTCCTGGAATCGAGCCCCGCATCGGGCTCTCTGCTCAGCGGGGAGCCTGCTTCCTTCTCTCTCTCTGCCTGCCTCTCTGCCTACTTCTGATCTCTGTCTGCCAAATAAATAAATAAAAAAAAAAAAGAAAAAGAAAAAGATATTTCTCCACCAGTGGGTAAGATCTTGGGCTTCAGACAAAGGCAGATCTAGTTTTAAATCCTGTCCTTTTAATTTATTTCAGATTACGAAACTAATGCTCTCCGTCTTACTGTTTCCTCATAAATATCAATGATAATAAAACTTACTCCCATAGTGTTATTTTAGGGGTTAAGGAAGATCATTCATTCATGCAGACATTGATATGTTTTTGAAATATATACATGTGATAAATGCTAGAGAACCTACTATGTGCCAGGCCCTATTCTAAGCCCTGACAGTAGCTGTGAACAAGAAAAATAAGATCCCTAGCCTCATGAAGGATATAAATGCTAGTAAGGGAGATAGATAGTAAATAAGTTAAAGCAATAATATTTCAGATAGTAACAGTGCTATGAAACAAAGTAATGGGAAATAGAACAGTAGGAATATAGAGGGGGACTTACATAGAGCTCTAAGGTGATAGGGAAAGTCTTCTGGGGAGCTATTTATATGAAGATATGAATAATACCAAAACAAAACATAATAGTCATGTGAAAAATCCAGGGGTGAGGGACGGGGTAGCCAAGCAGCAGCTTGATATGTCAGAAAAACAGTCTGATAGACCTGCAGTTTAATGAGTAAATGTGATAATATACTGCAAGTTATAGTTAGGGAATTTAGCAGAGTTTGGGTAGAGTAGGCTGTTGGGAGGAGTAGGAATTTTGTTCTAGTTTCAATGAGAAGCAATTGGAAGGCTTTTAATCTCCAATTAAGGTCCCAGTTGCATTTTTAAAACATTATGGCGTCTGTATGGAGAATGGACAGTTAGGATGTGGTCATGAGTGGAATTAAGACCAACTTTGAAGCTGTTGTTTTTATCCAGGTGAAAGATTTTGGTGATTTGGACTAGACAGAAATGGTGAGAAATGGTTAGATAAGGAGTAAATTCTGGAAGGAAGAGCCAAAAGAGTCTGGATAATAGATTATAGTCCAGGATGCCTTCTGAGTTTGAGGTCTAAGCAGGAGAATGAGTAACAATGCCATTATTTGAGATGGGCAAGACTAGGACAATTACTTCTGTCACCACCAATATAGGACCACTCCCACTTCCCACTCCTATTAGCACAGAGTGAAAGACTGACCTAATATCCAGAGGTTGTATGTTAGGACATGTGGGTTCTTCTATTCTGAATGATGTATATCATCATTAAATAAACTCGTGATTATTTCGTGGTGAAAAAGATGAATCTCTAATCTTTCTTGTGATCAGATAGTTTTTAATTGTTACTTAACTGAAGTTTTTCCCCACTGTCCTCAGACTTTATAGCCCCTTTCATTTTCACGTTGGCCATTTTTCAAACACATTGGTATTGTCATCTACTGCGAGGCTTTTTTTTTCTCCTTCTCAGAAGATGAGACTCTTTTTTCTTTGATAGTATTTGATTGTCTTGATTTGTTCTGTCAAACACATAAGTGTTCCCCCAGCACCTAGAACTGCAGTTTATATTGATATTCTTCACATTTTCCCCTCTAATATCATGGTATATGAAGTGGCATAAAGAAACCTGGTAGTATTTCTTCCTGGTGTTTATCATAAATAAAAAAATTATTGAAAGCAACACATTAATTTCAGATAATCGTTCTGCTTTTACTTTGGGAGATGACTTTCATTCTCATATTTAATTATTTTCAAATTAGTTGTTAGAAGTGTTATATGTGTTTACATGTTTAAATGGACATTGGGGAGGGTATGTGCTATGGTTAGTGCTGTGAAGTGTGTAAACCTGGCGATTCACAGACATGTACCCCTGGGGATAAAAATTTGTTTATAAAAAAAATAAAAATTTAATAATTTTATCTGACCTCTATAATTGTCTTAGGAAATCAAGAAGACTATTTAAAATGAGATTTTTATAGTCTTTTGGTGTTTCACTAAGTGCTTTTGATTCCAGTATTATACTTGAGCAGAAACAATATCTTTGGTTTTTGTCAGTGAAGAAATTCATGCATAGAATCATTAAGTACCTCTGAATGTCATTAGATTAATACTTGTTGTTTGTAAGAATTCTGAGGTTGTTTACAAATGTTAAATGTTTCTTCCTTCTACCTTCTTCCTCTTCTCCTTCTTCCTTTTTATTCTAACTCAGATTAAAGTATTTCCTTTTATGGTAAACAGGCAGCTTTATATTTCATTAAATCTGATTAAGTATGGCTCCTTGAACCTTATCATAGCTGGTCTCTACTGTATGCTGAGTACTATTGAAAGCACTTCTATAACTTACATTGCTCTTCACAGCAACCTCTATGACAAACTGCCTCATTTGAGGGGTAGAAATTATCTATAGTTTATGCATGTTTTTGTCTAAGTTTACTATGAAATTTTATAAGAAATGCAAGAAAAATTAATTACAAGAAGGAAAAAGTAATTTTTAAGCCAGTTTCACTTTGAGAAAAATAATAGCAAAAATAGAGGCTGAAAATAGTTTGCGTACCTTTTCCAGGGATTTTGGAATCAAAACAATCCGTCTGGAGTCGTTACTTGCTCATTAGCATCTAGGCATCCTAGGAAATAAGATAGTTAAGATTGGGGGTATCTAGTTTAATATTTTTAAATACAAAATATGTTCCAATATCTTGAGTGATGGACAGAAAAACTCACTAGTGGAGGAGAGTGGGATATACGAACATCCTGAAGTAGACCTGTGAGTCATATAGTTGAGCAGTGGGAAAAAACTTGGTGACTCTGACACAGAGTTACAATAGACTAATATCATCCCAGACCCTGGGAACTTATCTTTCTTGGCTGAGAGAACTATAAACTTTAAGCTACTCTTTTGACTGATGGGAGAGAAAAGAACTGAGTCATTCTCCCAGCATGGCAATGATGGTAGTAGTGAAGTGGTTGAAGAATATAGTGGCCTTGCAGAAAACTACAAAACAATGCTAGGTCACTGCAGAGAGGGAAGTAAACAACATTTGGCAGGCAGCTCTTAGCATGGGGATTTTGAACATGGCTTCTGGAGCCAGACTGTTAGGATCTAAATTCCACCTTCTTTACAACTTTTCCTTATCTCTAAGATTGATGTGACATAGAGAAACAAGGGTTATGTTTTATGAGTTTGTATAACTAGACATTTAATTACACATTTGCTGATGTTAAAATAAGTGAACTCGGTTTATTAGGGATTAGAGTGGAGTAGGTATTCTTCTCTAAAGCTACAGTAGATATTAACTATGCATTTAATAAGTAATTATAGAATTTCTTAACAAGAATAATGCACACTTATATTTGGCACAGTACTGTTATAGTGGTATACCACTTGTCCATTTGGATGTTCCCCAATAGGCCTCACAGAATGAATTTCCTATATTACAGAGTCTGGCCTCGAAGGTCAGAAACCATATTTTGTCAGGATGTTAAGACATGTGTCATCTTTCATGGCATAAAATAATCAAATTTAAGAAAAATGTTTGATAAAAATTAGAATGGAAAATTTAAGCTATCATGTGGACTGTAGTACTAGTGATAGCTTGTTTTAGTACATTGTCTACAGAAAATAGATCTTCATGAGATACTAGATGATTGCCAGAATCTAGCTTCATGCACACATGCTCAACAGAGTACTTACATGCTTTGGATGTTTAATTGCCTTTGACTGGATAGCTTGATGGATCCTTCCCTGCAACAGAATGGTCTTGCCAAAAGGACGAAACAAGAAGTACAAAGAGTCTGAGATTTTCCTCCTGGCTAACAGGTTAACCTGCCATTTGTATGGATGCTGACAGAAGATAATACTGGTAGATGAGAGACAAAGGGCATTATTACTAACAGCACAATAAAGTAGCATGAGCTTCATGATTGTGTTTGTCCCCTGGCCTTCTAGGCCCCCTGGGGTTGGTGCCAAGATGCTCGGTAGATGTTGCACACTCATTTAGTGTGCATCACAGCATTGGAACCCTGGGCTTAGGGAACCCAAGTCTTTTTTAAAGGATAGTAAGTTTTGCCTGACTTTTGCCAGGGAGGGAGACAGTGTTATAGTCATACTGGATACCAAACAAACCTAACTGAAAACTGGGAAGACACTATACTCAGGTGCTTTCACTTTACACACATCTTGGCATAGAAATAGTCTGAAACAAAGGCAAACAGTGCCTCTCCTCACCAGATCTGCAGAAATGAGACCTCTGGAGAATTGTTACTTAACACTAGCTGAAAAAAACACTAGGTTTTTCCTCAAGATATGCATAGATAGGCATTGTAAGTATTTGACTCATTTTCTGTGCTTCTATAGACTGTTTAAATCCTCTTGATGGATAGGTACATTCTTTCAAAATGTTAATGCTCTCCGTCAGGTATTAGGTCAGTTAGATCTAATAGGCCTAGAAGCCATTATAGCTCTTGTACTCAATTTTGCTTACTTTCAAGTTCCTGACGGTCATTTCATTTTGGACAAATAAAGGCACATGTATCAGTGAGCTTCTGATGGAAGATTTATGACATATTTAATACATAGAAAACAATATATATATAACGAACACCTGAGAAACCAGCAAACAACTTAAAGAGCACCCCCAGTCCCATCTCCTTGCTTTTCATTCTAGAGGTAACCATTACTTTGGATTTTATTTGCTTTGCATTCCTGTGCTTTTCTTGGTAGCTCAACCACTTATTTCTTCTTCTCTAGCCAGTGGATATTTCAGTTGTTTGTATGTTTTTGTTATTAGGCATACTGCTAGTACAAACTTTCCTGTTCTAACTATTCATATGCAAGTATTTCTTCAGCATGTATAGGAAACATTGACATTGATGTGTACAGAAGACTATGAACAAATTAGACAAATTAGTCTATAGGATTCATGTGTTCTAGGAATAAGAGATTGAGCATTTGTAAGATTATAGAAATAGCTGTGATTTTTCCTTTATAAAATGATTTTAACTAAGTGGTCTTCTATGACCTTGTTTCTGAGTAATCTGAATAATAAAATTTTCAGTGGCATTTCTCCATTTTTAGTTTTCTTTATGGGCAATATCTCTTAGTTTCTGGTGGTTTTTCACTCTCTTAAAGGGTGTTTTGAGGAATAGATACTCTAAATTTTAATGCAACTGAATTTATCATTCTTTTCCTGATGGTATTTCTACAAATTCCTCCCTATTATTTTCTCAAAGATTTTCTCCCTGTACTACAAGTACAAATGTATGACATGTATCCATCATTATGGTATCATGGAGTTTTTTTATTGCCCTAAAAATTCTCTGTGTTCCTTCTATTCACCTCTACTCCACCTCACCAAAACACAACTCCTGGCAACCACTTACCTTTTTACTATCTTTTTAGTTTTCCTGGGTAAGAAAGTCATATAGTTGGAATAGCCTTTTCAGATTGGTTTCCTTCAGTTAGTAATATACATGTTAAATTCTTCCATGACTTTAAAAAAAAAAAACTGAATAATACACTCTATTGTCTGGGTATACCACACTTTATCCCTTCAAAGCTGCTATAAACATTGTTGTGCAGATTTTTGCCTGGACATAAGATTTTGAATCTTTTGAGTAAATATCAAGGAGCACAATTGCTGGATCACGTGGAAAGAATACGTTTAGTGTTGTAATAAATTAGCAAATTGTCTTCCAAAGTGGCTGTACCATTTTGAATTTCCCACCAACAGTCGGTAAGGGCTCCTCTTGCTCCATGTCCTCCCCAGCATTTGGCATTCTAAGTGTTCTGAATACTGGCCATTCTACTAGTTGTGTAGCGGTATCTCATTATTTTAATTTGCATTTCCCTGATGACTTAAGGTATGCAGCTTCTTCTCATTTGCTTACTTTCCATTTGTGTATCTTCCTTGGTGAAATACCTTTTGAGATCTTGGCCCATTTTTTAAATTGGGTTGTTTGGGGTTTTGTTGGTTTTTAACAGTTCTTTGTATATTTTGGATAACAGTCCTTTATCAGATATCTTTTACAAATATTTTCTCCAGTTCTGTGGCTTGTCTTACTGTTATTTTGACATTGTATTTTGTAGAACAGAAGTTTTTAATTTTAATGAAGTCCACATTATCAGTTCTTTCTTTCATGGATTGTGCCTTTAGTGTTGTATCTAAAAAGTTATCGCCATTACCAGGATCATATCTTCTGTTCCACTGATCTATTTGTTCTTTTGCTGATACCACACTGTCTTAATTAATATAGCCTGGAAGTCAGGTAATGTCACTCTTCCGGTCTTAATTCTCCTTCAGTATTGGGTATATTGGGTCTTTTACACTCTTTCTATAAACTTTAGAATCAGTGTGTCAGTATCCACAAAAGAATATGCTGGGGGTTTAATTAGGATTACATTGACTCTGTAGACCAATTTGGAAAGAACTGACATCTTGATGGTATTGAGTCTCCAAATCCTTGAATGTGGAATATCTCTGCATTTATTTTATTTTGTTCATCAGCATTTTATCGTTTTCCTCATACAGATGTTACATACATATTTTGTTAGATGTGTGCCCAAGTATTTCATTTTGTGGAGTGCTAATGTGAATAGTACTGTGTTTTTAATGTCAAACTCTGTATGTTTATTGTTCGTATATAGTAAAGTGATTGGCTTTTATATATAAATCTTGTATCCTAGGGCCTTATAATTGCTTATTCTAGGAGTTATTTTATCAATTCTTTCAGATTTTCTACATAGATGATTATGTCATCTGTGAATAAGGACAGTTTTATTTCTTCCTTCTCAATCTATATGCCTTTATTTCCTTTTCTTGTCTTATTGCACTAGCTAGAACTCTACCTTTGGATTTAATCTTCTTTTTCTAATTTCCAGTGGTGAAAACTTAGATTACTGATTCTTTTCTAAAATATTTGGATTTGGACTTCCTTCACTCTTTCCCACAATTTTCATTTCTGTTATGTTCAAAATACTACTTATTTTCTGTTGCTTTCTTCTTTGATTTATATGTTATTTAAAAGTGTGTTGTTTTGTTTAATCTCTGTATTTGGGGGATTTTTCACTTACCCTTCTGTTGCTGAGTTCTAGTTTAATTCCTTTGTGGTGTAAGAGCAGACACTGTGTAATTTCTATTCTTCTAAATTTAGTAAAGTCTGTTTTATGGCCCAGAATGTGGTCTGTCTTGGTTAATGTTCATATGAGCTTGAGAAAATATGTATTCTGCTATTACGTAGTCTGTAGAGGTCAGTTATATTCACTTGATTGATTGTGTTGAATTCACTATGTCCTTACTGATTTTCTGCCCGTTGGATCTGTCCTTTATGATAGAAGGGTGTTGAAGTCTCCAGCTGTGGTAATAGGTACATCTATTTCTCTTTGCGGTTCTATCAGGTTTTGCCTTGTGTAAGTTAATGCTCTGTTCTTAAGCACGTACACATTAAGGATTGCAGGTCTTAGAAAATTAATCTCATAACATTATGTAATGCCCTCTTTATTTTCTTTTAAGATTTAGTGTATTCCTTTGAGAGAGAGAGAAAGAGAGAGAGGGTGCACAAGCAGGGGGAGAGGCAGAGGGAGACAGAGAAGCAGGCTCCCTGCTCTATGTGGGCTTTGATCCCAGGACCCCAGGATAATGACCTGAGCCAAAGGCAGACGCTTAACTGTCCGAGCCATCCAGGCGCTCCTTAGTGCTCCTCTTTATGACCAGTAACTTTGTTTGCTTTGAGGTATGCCTTGTCTGAAATGAATTAAATTTGCTTTCTTTTGATTAGTGTTAGCATAGTGAATTATTCCCCTTCCGTTTACTTTTACTCCGTATGTATCTTTACACTTACAGTAAGTTTCTCATAATTGGGTTTTAACTTTTTTTTTTTAAGATTTTATTTATTTATTTGACAGAGATTACAAGTAGGCAAGAGAGGCAGGCAGGGAGAGAGAGGAGGAAGCCGGCTCTCCGCGGAGCAGAGAGCCCGATGTGGGGCTTGATCCCAGGACCCTGGGATCATGACTCGAGCTGAAAGCAGAGGCTTTAACCCACTGAGCCACCCAGGCGCCCCGGGTTTTAACTTTTTTATTCATTCTAACAGTCTATATTTTATAATTGGTACCTTTAGGGCATTAACATTCAAAGTGATTATTGATACAGTGGAATTAATATCTATATATATTTTAGTTTTCTATTTGTTGCCCTTGTTTTCTCTTTCTCTTTTTTGTCTTTCACTTGTTTTCTGTCTTTTGTGGTAAATTAAATTTTTATATGGTTTCATTTTCTCTCCTTTTTAGCATATAAATTATATTTATTTGTTTGTTTTTACTTTTTATTGTCACCCTGTGGTTTGCCTCTATGTCCATTTTCAAAGAACACTAAATCACTTTACAGATACTGGGATTATCTTATAACAAAATAACCCTAACTCCTCCTTCCCATGTCTTATATCATTGCTTTCATTTATTTCATTTTGTGTGTGTGTGTGTGTGTGTGTGTGTATAAAATCATAAATGATTGAACACATTGTTACTGTTTTTAAATAACCTATTTGCAGCTCAGTTAAGAATAAGAAAATGAAATTGTATTTTATTGTGAAAAAAATTATTTTTTTTCCTCAGTGCTCCTTTACTCTTACATAGATCTGACTTTCTGACCTATATCATTTTCCTTCATAACATTTCTTCATAACCTCATAACATTTCTTATAAAGCAGGTCTATTGACAACAAATTTCTTTAGTTTTTATTTGCCCAAGAAAGTCTTTATCTTTTCTGAAGTTTGTTTTTTGGCAAGGTACAGAATTCCAGGCTGACAGATTTTTTTCTTTCACCACTTTAAGTATTTCACTCCACTGTCTTCTTACATACATGGTTTCTGAGGATAAGTCAGATGTAATTCTTTGCTCTTCTGTAAGTGAGGAACTTTTGTTTTTGTTCATTTTTCAGGATTTTTTATCTTTGAGTTTTTATAGTTTGAAAATGATATTCTTGAGTGTAGTGTGTTTTTTGGCATTTATTCTGCTTGGTGTTCTTTGAGATTCCTGGGTCTGTGGTTTGATGTCCGACATTAATTTAGTTGTGAATTCTCAGTCGTTACTATTTTAAATAGCTCAGAGATTTTTTTTTTTCCTCAGTCATGTCCAGTCTAATAAGTTCAGCAAAGGCGTTCTCCATTTCTCTTAATGTTGGTGACCTCTAGCATTTCTTTTGATTCCTTATTAGTTTCTGTCTCTTTCCTTGTATTGCTCATTTATTCTTGCATGCTGTCTATCCATTAGAGCTTTTAACATATTAATCATAGTTGTTTTATATTCCTAGTCTGCTAATCCCAACAGCCCTGCTGTGTCTGGTTCTGATGCTTGTTCTATCTTTTCAAGTTGTGTTTTTGCCTTCCAGTATGTTTTACAATTTTTTTTTTTTTTCTTAAAGCTAGACATGATGTACTGGGTAAAAGGAACTGCTATAAATAGGCCTTTAGTATGTGGTGGGGAGGGGAAGCATTCTGTAGTCCTTTGATTAAGTCTGTCTTTTAGAATGAGCCTATGCTTCTGGACTGTGAACTCCACAGTATTTTGCAGTTTTTTTCTAACTTTTTAGTTGAGTCAGATGGTTAGAGTTGACTAAAGTTGGCTCTTTCTCTTTTCCTAGGTCAAGTAGGCTCTGATAATATCCTAGGTCAGGCTGTGGTTAACTAGTTTCTCCTGAGGGCAGACCTTGTTAAAAAACAAACAAACAAAAAAGGAGTATTATGACATAGTTACAAAGGTTTATTTTCCCCTCCTTCTGAAAGCATGAAGGGATATCTCGGGTATTTACTGCAAGAACCTGTTGAGCTCTTGGAGGTAAACCCACAACAAAACTTTGGGAGCTTCACCATGACTGCTTCCACTTGGAGTTTTAACTCAGTATATACACTGAGCTCTGGCAACTCATCAATTATAGTTCAGGTTTTCCTACCTCAGTACTGGTTTCTGTTGCAATTTCTGTTCATGAATCTGCTCTGGTGAGCTGTGACTCCCTTTATTTTCCTGTCTGTCTCCAATCTTGGAGGCAGTGGTTTACACTGTGTCATCATCCTCTCTCTCCCAGATCTGAGAAGAGTTGGTGATATTTTTTCTGTTTAGGTTTTTTGCTTGTTAGGACTCCCCACTACATACTGTCCTAACAGACAATGGCAATTACTAAGTTCCTCCCATGCAGAATCAGAAACCAGAAGTTCGTGTTACTTTCGAAATTAAAATTTTAATGTGTAAGGAAGGGTGCCTCAGTGGCTCAGTTGGTTAAGTGACTGCCTTCAGCCCCGGTCATGATCCTGGAGTCCCAGGATTGAGTCCCCCATTGAGTTCCCTGCTGAGCAGGGAGTCTGCTTCTCTGACCCTCCCCCTTCTCGTGCTCTCTCTTTCTCTCTCTTTCAAATAAATAAAATAAAATCTTAATCATATCAAATAAAATCTTAAAAAATAAAAACAAATGTGTGAGGAATGACCCAAGTTTAAATAATAGGATAATTCAAGTGATGCTTTTTTTCTTAAAACTGTTTTGAAAAGCTTCACTACTAATAGGCTATGGAGTTTTGGAATACATACTGCACATGGTTTTATTAAAAATATATACATTCTCTTGTCACTTAAGTAGAAATTGTTTATATTTTAGATAACGTTCAGTCATCCGGGCCTAGACATTCAGAGCAGAAGTATAGAATACGTACAACGGCAAATATCCAAGGAATGTGGAAGTCTAAAGTCCCAAAATAGGGTAAGTTCTTAGTTTTATCTTCTGATATAGAATATAACTAATTAACAAATAGGTGAAATTTTTTAGTCCTTCTCATTCTCCATGTAGCTGAATTATACTAGACGGTTTTTTTCATGTGTACATTTGCTACATATATGATTATAAACATTATTACTTAAACTCTATCCAAGTTTCTGGTTTGAGTCTGGGGATTGCCCCTGTGTGTTTATCACTGGATAAAGCTGATAGGAATTCTATACTGGTAATTTAATAGACTATCCACAATTCCTGTAGCACAGATCTGGAGGGTTTTTTTAGCCCCAGTTCCATAATATCTTGAGAATGGAAGTTTGCCCCAACCTGGATCAGGTGCTTTCCTGTAGACCGGTCACTGTGTCCAAGGACTAGGACTAGGAAATACAACTGTGACTACAAGAAGCCCACTTGTATAGGTAAAGGGGAAAAGGTCGTTTTGATTTAGACCCCATTTGATTTATCTCCAGAAAGATTTAATTTGCTCCTGGGCCTCAGGAAGACAATATACCCAGAAAGGGGGTGGGAGAAGGTAGAAGGGGAGGGAATGAGAATAAGTGGGTGTAATGTGTTTTAAGTCATTTTCAGAGACTCATATAGCCAAGCCATATATATGTGTGTTTGTGTATTAGTTTGCTAAGGCTATCATAGCAAAGTATCAGATGAAGTGGCTTAATAAAAAAAAATTATTTTGTCACAAAATCAGGATTTTGGCACATTTGGTTTCTTCTGAGCCTTCTCTTCCTGGCTTGTAAATGTCTGCTTCTTGGCCATGTCCTCACATGGTCTTTCTTTTGTACATCCACACCCCTGGTGCCTCTCTGTATGTCCAAATTTCCTTTCCTTTTCCCTTCCCCTCCCCTCACTTCTGCTCCCCTCCCTCCCCCGCCACCTTTTAAAAAAAATAATTTATTTATATTTTAGAGAGTGAGAGAGAACGAGTGTAATCAGGGGGAGCAGCAAAGGGAGAGGAAGAGAGTCTCCAGCAGACTCTTGGCTGAGCACAGAGATCCTACGATCCCAAGATCATAATCTGAGCTGAAATCAAGAATCAGAAGCTTAACTGACTAAGCCCCCCAAGCCCCCCAAATTTCCTTTTCTTAAAAGGATTCCACATTGGATTAAGACCCATGCTAACGACCTTATTTTAATGTAATCACCCTTTAAAGGCCTTATATATAAATGTCACATTCTGAGGTATTGGTCTCAACACATGAATTTGGGAGTACATGGTTCAGCCCATGACATTCCGCTCTCTGGTTCCTCACATTCATCCCTTCTTACATGCAAAATACATTTATCCCATCACAACAGCCCAAAAAGTCTTAACCCGGGACGCCTGGGTGGCTCAGTTGGTTAAGCGGCTGCCTTCGGTTCAGGTCATGATCCCAGTGTCCTGGGATCGAGTCCCACATCGGGCTCCTTGCTCGACAGGGAGCCTGCTTCTCCCTCTGCCTGCCATTCTGTCTGCCTGTGCTCGCTTGCTCTCTCTCTCTCGCTCTGTCTCTGACAAATAAATAAATAAAATCTTTAAAAAAAAAAAAATTCTTAACCCATTCTAGCATCAATTCTAAGTCCTGCATCTTAATCTCAGTATCCTCTAAGTTGAGTGTGGGTGAGTTGCAAGGTGTGATTCATCCTAAAGGCAAAATTCCTCTCTATCTGGGAACCTGTAAAGGAAGACAAGTTACCTGCTTCCAAAATACCATGATGGGAAAGGCATAGAAGAGACTCCATTTTGAAAAGGGAGAAATCTTAGAAAGAAGAAAGCAGTCATGAGTCCTAAGCAAGTCTAAAGCCTTAGCGGGGCAAATTCTGTGAAATTTTAAGGCCTGGGAATAATCCTCTAGCTTTGACTCAGTGTTTTGTCCTATGGGCCCAGCAGAGTGGTGACCCCCAAATCTTTAGCAGTGGATGATAGCCTCACACCCAGGTTGCAGGTGTTCTGGCCCACTGAAACTGAGGAATTGCCCTATGAAACTGAGGAGAGAGCCTCACCCTTGGGATCATTTTTCCTTTTCTTAAAGGATAACACATGTTTTCATTAAGAAAGCTTTGTTTGCCAGTCCTATAAATCCTAGAAGCCCAAAAAAGCCTTTCTTGGTTCCATGCTACCTCTGTTCCCTGTAGTCCATTGTGGCAGCACTGTAGCTAAGATAGTTGATTGGATTCAGGAATCACATCGTAATCTCTTTATTATATGATTGGTCAGCCACACCTTTGGTATTCTCTCTAGAACTTGCTTTCTCGGTTTTTGCACTACCCATCCCTGGAGAATTTTCCAATTCAAGATCTCCCTCCTTTCTGCATAAAATTTTCTCCTTCAGTTATCCCTTTCCTCTCACATTTTAGTGTTAGCCACAGGAAGAAACTGGGTACCTTCAACACTTTGCTTAAAATCTCTGCCGAATATCCAAGTCCGTCATTCATAGGTTCTGTCTTCCACAAAACACTAACATACATAGTTCGTCCACATTCTTTACCATTTTATAACAAGTATCACCTTTCCTCCGTTTTCCAGTGTGTTCTTCATTTCCATCTGAGCCTTCACCAGAAGCCCTTTTAATGTCTGTATTTCTTTTTTTTTTTTTTTTTAAGATTTTATTTATTTATTTGGGAGAGATAGAGCGTGCATTCGCACAAGCAGGCAGAATGGCAGGCAGAGGTGGAGAAAGAAGCAGGCTCCCTGCGGAGCAAGGAGCCTGATGTGGGACTCCATCCCAGAACCCTGGGATCATGACCTGAGCCTAGGGCATCGGCTTAACTGACTGAGCCACCCAGGTGTCCCTAATGTATTTCTAACAATAGTTTCTTCAAGGCTTTTTGTAACATGCACTTCAAAACTCTGTTAGCCTCTACCCATTTCTAAAGGCATTTCCACATTTTTAGGTACTTACTAACAGCAATACTCCAATTCTTGGTACTAGAATCTGTATGAGTCAGGGTTCTCCTGAGAAACAGAACTAGTTGTATGTATATGTGTATATATATATATATATATATATATATATACATACAGAGAGAGAGATTTATTTTAAGGAATTGGTTCATGGAATAATGAAGATACATATGCAAAGTATGAAGTGGGCTATCAGGCTTGAGACCCAGGGAAGAGTTGCAGCCCCATCCAGAGGCGGTCTGCTAGCAGAATTCTGTCTTGCCTGAGGGTGCTCAGTTTTTATACTATTAAGGCCTTCAGCTAATTGATGAATCTGTCTGTGTTGTGGAAGATAATCTGTTTCATTCATAATCCACCATCTTAAAGATTAATCTCAGCCAAGAAACATCTTCACTTAAACATCCAGAATAGCGTTTGATCAAATATTTGGGCAATGCAGCCTAGCCAAATTGACATATAAAATTAGCCTTCACTGTTCTTATTGCTGTCTTCATCTCTTTCCTTTTTAGGTCCCTTTGAAATCAATCCGTCACGTCAGCTTTCAAGATGAGGATGAGATTGTCAGAATAAACCCTCGAGATATCTTAATACGTCGGTATGCAGACTACAGACATCCTGACATGTGGAAAAATGACTTAGAGAGAGATGATACTGATTCCAATATTCAATTTTCTAAACCAGACAGTAAAAAATCAGACTATCTGTACTCTTGTGGAGATGAGACTAAGTTAAGTTCACTCAAAGACTCTGTGGTATTTAAGACACAGCCTTCCTCATTAAAATTTAAGAAGTCAAAACGAAGAAAAGAAGATGGTGAACGTTCCCGCTGTGTATACTGCCAAGAAAGGTTTAATCATGAAGAAAATGGCAGGGGAAAATGTCAGGATGCTCCAGACCCTATTAAAAGATGCATATATCAAGTTAGTTGCATGCTCTGTGCAGAGAGCATGTTATATCATTGTATGTCAGACTCAGAGGGAGATTTTTCTGATCCCTGTTCATGTGACACTAGTGATGACAAGTTCTGCTTACGATGGTTAGCCCTAGTAGCTTTGTCTTTCATTGTACCATGTATGTGCTGCTATGTCCCCTTGAGAATGTGCCATCGTTGTGGTGAGGCGTGTGGGTGCTGTGGTGGGAAACATAAAGCTGCTGGATGAAAGGATCCAGTGCCAAAATGAGCTTAAATTCTTTGTTTCCAGGAATTAGCTAACTTGGATTTGTGGAAGCTTTTGGCAAGCAATATGAAATCTTGCCTGGTGTCTGGGGCCACACGTGGAGGAAGCAGAACTTGTTAGTTCTTGGCATTTCAAAATGCTAGCCATGCCTAACTTTTTCCCTTCGGTGCATGGCATGTTTTGTTACAGGTTGTAAAGAGTATTTGCAAAAGGAAACCATTTCTGGTTATTGGCTATAAAAAGTGAGCATAAAATATCCAACCTAAAAGGGATTAATTTTTGGCATTTTTGTATATTTATGCATTAGGTGATGGGACTTTTAAAGTTTTGAATTCATTAAGACATAAACTAAAAGTGCACTAAGGGACGGACAGTTGATATCAATCTAAGAAAGTTAACACTTGGGAATTAAAAGAAATAAAACAAGTACAACTAAATCATTTATTAGTTGTTTTTTGAAAGTGGTTTTATGTATAAATAACAAATGTTTATATTTAACTAAATATAAGGTACGAATTATCACATATTAAACTTTTCTTCCCCTTCCTAGTTCTCAAGTAGATGTACATATATCTACTGTCACATTCCATTATGTTTTGAATATTTTACTCATCTAGTTAATAATGTTTTTATTCCATGTGAATTATTTGCTATTTTCATCCTCATTTCCCTTTGGCTACAGTTTATATTGATTCTGTCTGTACATTCTGGTAATCTAAAATCTTTAAAAATATCCTAATAGCCTTGAGTGACCAATTTTTTTTTAAAGCACAGATGTAATTGTCTAATGTTCTGATGGGAACGTAACACTTATTTTTATATAAAAAGAGACTGAGTAAACATTATAGAAAAAAGTGAGGTTTTGAGTTGTTTTTGTTTTTTTTTTTTTTTTGTGGTATTCAACCAGCAAGTTGTTTTCTTTCAGAGTTTCCTCCTTCAAAAAAATCATATTGCATTTACAAATGTTTTACAAGGCAAAAAGTGTAACTGGATAGTTCATGTAAGGATAGTTCATGTAAAAGTTTCCTCCTGAGATCTCCATTTATCATTCTGCTAAACTAGAATATGTTCAGCTGTAATTAATAATTTTTAAGCTTAATTTTCAGTGCTTATTATTCACATAACAATAACTTTTCCCAGTTGCATTTTACTTTATTTAAACTTGCCAAAAGCAAAATTTATGTTAAAGTATATACTAAACTGTCCCAGGAAAGTATTTAATCCAACATTGTGAATGAAATGTCTTATACATATAATTTTATTTCTTTTGCAGAGCATTGTATTACTGGATGTTTTATTTACTAAGTAGTTGGATAAATGTTCCAACAAATGGTTTAAAGTAGTTGGGGTCAATTTGTCTGTTTGGTTTGTTTTTTGTTGTTTTGTTTTTTGTTTTCTTTGTCTTTTTAAGTGTTACATTAAAACTCTAACAAGTAAAGGGTTCTTTAAGAACATTCCCTTAGAGGGATAAAGTTGAGAAGTGTGCCTTTTTTTTAATGGCTTGAAGTTTCAGAAGTGATAAAATTAAAATCACACTACCATTTGAAGCTCATTTCTATGCAGGTTTTAAAATGTCATTTATGTATCATTCTTTTTACATATCACACTTAAGCTTGTGTTAGCTTTCTTCTTTTGCCCCAGATCAAACTGAACAATGTATATAACACTATCTGTCTGTAAAATACTTTTTTTTAAGAAAGCATTTATATTTATATGACAGCTTGAACTGACAACATTGTGTATATAGATCATCTTGAAGTATTATTTCACATTGAAAAGAAGAAAAATATATTGATAACTATAGATGTTATGAAGAAGAGGTTATTTCTAGTTTTGTACTAAAAATCAATTGGATGAACTAAATCCAAAATATGACACTGTAGCAGCAGTTTTAAGACTTATTTTTACTGTTTATATAATTGAACACTGCTACACCAGATGATCTTCATCCCTGAAGTTTTCAGCTAAACTTGGTTTCCTGGAATAGACTGTTAACTTTCAAAATTACTTTTTACTGGCAAAATGGAAATATTGGTTTTCCTTGTGAGTGAATTTTCATATTTGTAAGTGCTGAGTTCATAATTCAGGTTTGAGCAAGGTGTGAATAACTGAAGAAAATAACTTGCTGGCTCTATAGGAAAATGCTGTGGAAATGAACTGTGTATATACTTCTGAGAAGAACAAATTTAATCATTTCTTCTGTTAAGCACTAATCAGTATAGTGCAACTCCTGGTTCTGTACTGTATTTTATATGCAACATATATGCTTTAATATTTTAATGTTTGTGCATTAATATTTTCAATTTGTTTAACCACTTTGCTGCTAAGATTTTGCCATCCCATTCCCATTTTTTCCTTTACAATTTTAAACAAGTTTCTTCATTAAAAACTATGGTGATGAAATGGTTTTTATTTCACCTTGGATCTTTATAGATAACACACTCAAATTCCAAACCAGTCTAGAAGACTAACTTGATAATATAATGTTATCTGAATCCCTATGTGGAAATGTTCTTTTGAGTAAGTTAGAACTATGTGGGGGAAAAAAGGATAGTTTAAATTTCTCACTTTTAAAACGTGTATAGGTATGTTCAGGAACATTTTCTTCTGCATACAGACTTGGCACTGCCAACTGGCTTTTCCTCTGGAACCTTTCTCTTTGCTTTTTAATCTGGCAGTATAAGCAAATGGCTAAACCAGCTTAAGTTATAGTAAATATTGAAAATGAAATCATCTAGATGGCATAACAAGAAAGACTTTGGTCTGATGGCTTGTTGTGTTCAGAACTGCTAATTAAATGATTTTTCTCCTGCCTTGACAGGGGAATCATTTGAGGCTGAAGAAATACACGGTATGGAACTTCAGCACCACCTACTGGATGATTTATAGACCAGAGACGTGAGGTGGCAATCAGGATCTAATAGGGTTCATCACTACTACCAATAAAAAGGGCTATTTAAGTAGTGGTCACCTCCAAACAGAGAAAGCAAGAGTAAGAAATATCTTAAAGTAACTGTAAAGTGAACGTTTTCTCTAATGTGTCTTTTGGTCACTGAAAGATTTTAAGCACTTTTTTCTTACATATCCTGTCTTAAAATATTTCTTGATATTTGGAACTGGCAATCAAACTTAATGGATGTGCCGAAGCATCTATAAAACTAATTCTTTTAACTGCAAAAGCCATTACCAAAATGGTATTCTAATTTTCCTCCCATTACCAACCAGGGAGGTTGTTTTTTTTTGTTTTGTTTTTTGTTTTGTTTTTAAATAAATAAATAGCACCTATATTTGATCAAGACAACTTCAGAGAATGTGTGTATGTCTCTGGGATGATTTGGGGACAGGGGTTAAAATTTAAAGGGGAAAACTTGAAACTACATATTTTCATTGGTTATTCAGCAGTGCCTAAAAAGAACTTTTGAAGTAATACAAATGCACTTTGAAACCATGTGTATAGTGCCATCTGATATCTTGGGTAAGTCTTGCATTTTTTCTTTTACTCCCCACCCCACCCCACCCCTTTAACTGAATGCCACAGAGATAGTTTTCTAATATCCATATGTCTTCAAAGTACAGGAAACGTGTCCTTTCCTCCAGATGGGCAATTTAAAGGATGTTTCTTTTGTTGAAATTTACTTTAGGCTTTGTGATTACTCTTTGGAATACGTGGGTAAGACTGAGTTTTTAATTTTAGCCCAAAGATGCATTAAGTAAGTGTAACATTTTTCTATATAAAACTTTGAAAACTTCAGTTACCTAGAAAACAGATTCTTCACTAAATATTCTCATTCTTAACTTGACTTCCAGGATCACATTTCTAAGTAGAAGGGAAAGCACTAGAAACTTGCATTGTTGTTGCACATAAAAAAAAATTGGCCTATAAACCATGATAATAATAGTACCATAAGGTGTTTTGCAGTGAGTCAAAACATTAAGAAATCACAGCCTGAGGTGATGTATATAAACCAAAAAACAACAACAAAAAAAGGGCTTTAAGGTATTAAGGTACTGTTTGCCTAGCAGCCAGGTGGTTATAAAACTTTCATATGCTTTGATACACTGATGTTAGCCATTGTTCCTGAAAGCTCCTTAAATTGCGTAAGTTGCTAGTTTTGAAACTTTCAAGAATAATCTAGTTGAAAAACCTTTGTATTAAAGATTCACATAGATTTTTGTGAACATTGCCAGTATGTAGTGTCATTTGCTTTCTATTCTTGACCTCAAAAGTGCCTCACTTGTATATCCTATTAAAAGCTTGACTGCATTCTTCCTAATAAGCAATGAAAAATTGTTTAACTCATGTCATAATGTATCTCTTTAGATATAGTTGGTTAGCTTGATAGTTTGGATATATAATGTAAATATGCATATATAAGTTTGTAACTGTTTTTGTTACATCATACCCATGTAATTGGACATATCAGATGATATAAGAATTTGTTTTAATTACCTGATTAAACCTATCATGAAATACAAAAGGACTTTTTCTTAATCTTCTAGAGGATAACAAACTATCACATAAGAGATAGTAATTTCTCAAGGAGAAAGCAGTAGAAATGGACTTTTTGGGTAATTTTTTAAGGTAAAAACTGAAAGTTCATGTGTATAGTTCATCTTATTGACATTTTATTCACCCTTGATTGTATCCAGATTTTTTAATGGTCTGTTACTTATAAGTAGGTAAATACAATAAATATAAACATGTTATATTTATTGGTTTGGGAACATGTTACCACTAAATCTGGATTAAATGATAATCCTTGAATGATATGTGGGAAATTTTTAACCCAAGACTACTATTGATTTTTTGTGTGTCCTACTTGGTTTCAGAGTTTCATCTGTAATATAAACAAAAATAACTAATTATTCTAGATGAAAAATTAATAGGACAGTACTCAAAAATGATAGCATATTTCAACACGAGTAACTTTTAGATTACTGTATTACAGTTACATTTACTTGAAGAATCAAGAATTAACTGTTTACCATGAATTATGAAATGTAGTTTCATGTGCTTATTTACAGGTTTTCAGAAATTTGCTTTATATTCTTCACAGTCAAGTTAATATTCACAAGTAAGTAGAATAGTTTTTCATCAGAGAATTCAAACTAGGGTTTCTGCTTGGCCATCAGTATAGTGTCATGCTCACAGTGGTCCTGAAAGTAAAAAAACACTGGTATTAATAATAAAACTGGAGTTGACTCCTTTAAAATTAACTGCTTTAAGATTTGCAGTTTTATCAAGATCCTTTGAAATGATGGCTCAAAAAATATATTAACAATAAAAGTCTAACAAAATCATAGTTGAAATGGTGTTTTCTTTTGTCTCTCAGGTTTTATTTTTGTTATGTAATATATTTCAAATGATCACTTTTAATTCTCAACCCCATAATGAAATATTGTCTTCCTTTTTTTTTTTTTCTATTAAAGAGGAGGTTTAGGCTTCAAGAGATTAAAAAATATTCCCAAGATCACATTAGAAGCACCAGGATTTGAACCAAATTGCCTTACTTCAAAATCTATGCTTTTAGTCACAATACAATTTTATGTTTTGTTACATGGGTTATGGATGTACTTAACAGAATAAAACTTCTGTTAAAATGAAATTTTATTTAAGCTGGAAAATTTTATAAGGGAATAACTTCTAAATTCCCATTCCTTTTTGTTTCAATTCTGGTTCCCCTATTCATCTGTCTTACTAAGTTGTGGTGTACTCTCTGCATTATGGCTTGTGGGGATCCTTAAAATTGGGAGAATAAGATTATGGTAATACTTTAACGTACCAAGATTTATCAGTTGGTGCTGATCCGATGGAAAGTACTGAACACATACATGCTGTCCAGTGTGTGGTTATTGTTCGTTTTGCCCAATTGGATGTCATTTCCTTAAGGATTATGAGGGATATATCCCTCATCACCTTTATCACCAAAGCAGTGATATTTCCTGTTGAGGCAGTAGGAAACAATATTCTCAAATGAGGATTCTCCTGGATTCTGGACTCTTATTTCAGATAGTGAGCCATTTGTATGTCAGCTATTTCACAAAGCCTGTATTTGAACCCGAGTTGCATTTAGTGTCAGGGCATCTTATACCCATGTCATAATGAGGTTAGTGTCCCCCTTCCCTCAAACTTAATTTTCACCTAGAAGTAATTTACAATAACCAAGAGGTTATGTGCAATTTGAAAAAGACAGGAAGAACTCCAGAATTCCTAATGAAATAAGATCATTCTGGATGATAAAACTTAAGGAGACCTGTTTAATTTTCATTTCTTACTAATTCTTAATTTTGTATTGTCAAATTGCAAGATACTAATTTAAATGATTTCTTTCTTTTTAAAATGTGTTGTCTTGTAGAAGATCTTATGGATATTACTTGTCCGACTTAAGCCCCTTTTGCCTCCTTTGTATTTTCCTCCCTCCTTTTCCCTTCAATCTCTCCAAATACATGAGGTGAAAAATACATGGGGAAGAAGTTTCACCAGTGTTTATAATTCTTTTAAAAGTGCCTGCATTATTTCCAGGAATGACCAACAAGCTTAAATGTGTGTCTTTCATCAGTAAGGGAAACTACTGTTTGACTATAACTTAAAATTTAAGAGAAAACAAGTTGCATGAATTTGTGAATTCTAGCTAGTTAACAGTTCTTATTGAAGTTCTTGTTAAATTTTCTAAGTGAAATGCACACAGATAGCATGATACTCTAAACTCCTAAGAGAGAAATAAGAATCCTAGCCAAATTAAGATTGCCGATAAAGTTGAGGTCACTGAAGTTTTAGGACTGGGTCTATCCTAATCTCTCTTTAGAGATTTACACACCACCCTTATTTTGCAAATTTAGAAACAGACCTAAGGAGGTTAAGATATTAATGCAGGGTCATTCACTCATTTAATAACACAGCCTGCATTTTTAAATGCATACATCTCTTGCAGGCACCTCAAATTCAGTAAGCGCCAAATGAACCCCCGCCCCTCCCCCCAGCCTTCCTCAAACCTTTTTTTCTCCTATCTTGACGAATAGTGATACCACTGTGTATGCAGTAGTCTCAAACCTGGTCATCATCAGATTCTCATTTTCTCTTGCTTTTTACCATTAATTCCCAGTTTTTTACAGTTCTCTCTCCTGCATGTCCCTTAAATCTGTGTTCCTTTATCCTCACTGCTGCTGTCCTACTACAAGTCATCTCAGTACTAATGTTGGGGATTAGGCATTGAGTCACTTGTACATTTTTGTATTTACCAGAGGATGGTCCATATTTTAAATATGATTGAAAGGTGAAAGCACTTTAGACTACAACAGGGTGGTGATAAAAAGTAGACATCTTCAGACTGTTATATACCCAGATACAAAAGGAATGGTTTATGGTGGGATTGAGAGATCAAATGATAGTGACTTTGAAGAATAGTTCAGCACTTAGGACCGGTTAGGGAATTAAAAGCAACTTGAAATGCATGGTTCAAACTTACAAAAAATGATAAGCTTTAAATTGTATGTTCACCTTTCCTTAAAGCCATTCCTCCTCCCTTCCCCAGTCCCAATTCCCATTAATATAAGCTTGTCTAATTGTGGTAGTGGTGGTTGTTTTCTAAGAGCTTAGGTAAAAGAAGAGTCCATTGCTTGAAACCTATGAGATCCTATTGCTGATAGTAGTATAAGTAAATCAGTAGCTCCATAATCAGGTGAGCCCATATTCAAAAGGTTTCTTTGCTTTTTACAACCTGTTTTTTCCTAAAGAAACATCAAAAGTAGCCTACCTGGTACAGATTTCCCTTTCGAAGGTCACAAGGTCATGTCTCCAGGCAAAGCTGATTACTTAAAAGATAATTGGAACAGAGCCATCCAGGTTAAAGGATGACCAAATGCAAAGGCTCTCCATAGAAAGGAGCTTGGCCTGTTGAAGGAACAGCAAGGTTAGTATGACTAGAGTGGGCAGCATGCAGGAGCTCATGAAAGGAGATAAAGTCACAGAGATAGCAAGTGCCAGATCTTCTGGGAACCTGAAGCTCATGGAAAGGATTTCAGATTTTATTCTGTGGATGACAGAAATCCACTGGAAGGTTTTATAAGGGAAATTTAATGATCTGCTGTGACTTTTTTCTAAAGATTTTTTTGAGAGGGCACGAGTGGGGGAGGAGGGGTGGGCAGGGGTGAGTGGGGTGGGTAGGAGGAGAAGAGGGAGAAACAGACTCCCTACTGAGCAAGAAGCCAGATGTGGGGTTTGATCCTAGTACCCTGGGATCATGACCTGAGCCAAAGGCAGATATTTTTAACTGACTGAGCCACCCAGGCACCCAAGTGATTTTTTTTTTTTTTTTAATAGAAAACCCAATACTGACTTCAGATGTTAGGCTTTCATGTATTACCTCAAGTGTTGTCCTGACCATTTCACTGAAATGCTTTCAATAAAGTCCCCTGCCAACTCTACATTTCTAAATCCAGTGGATGAACTCACCTCATGGACCAGCTTTTGACATATTCTTTCCTTCCTTTCACTACATGATCCTGGCTTCCTCCTATTTCCCTGGTCCCTCTCCTCTTTGCTAGATCCTTCTCATCTTTCCGATCTTCACAAGTTGGGATTCCTCAGGAAACAGTAATAGATTCCCTCTCTTCTAACAGTACTCCCCTTAGGGGATATTATTTTGTCTCAGTTACCTGTCATGCATATACTGGTGCATCCACATTTAGGTCTTCTACTTGACATCTCCACTTGGCTGTCTTGGGCATTTCCATTTCAGTAAGTCCAAAACAGAACTCTTGATTTCCCCCTCTATACCTGATCCACCTCCAATCTGCCTTATTTTTAAGAAATAATCATAATTTACCCAATTGATCCAAGAATTTTTCCTCATCAAAGACTTTAAAATAGTTTGTGAATCTGAATGGTTCTTGCTAGGTGCACCACCACCATCTTAGTCCTGGTCCAAGCCTCACTCACCTCACCTCATGACCACTTCTTGCTTCCACTCTTTCACTCTTATGTATTTTATTTTTAGAATTGGTTTATTACCTATGTCCATTGAACATTTGTCTTTTCCATGATCATAATTTCAGAATTCATACATTTTTCCCCTAATTTGGCAGTTACTTCCCCTACTCTTTCCTTTCCTTCCCACTTGTACTTTGTGGTCAGGCAATAAGGAAAGAGAACTTAACGTTTATGTGCTTGTTAGGTGCAAGGCACTGTGTTGAATATGTTCACAGATATTATTTAATTCCTTAGTAACTTTGTGAAGTAGGCATGATCACTTCCATTTCACAAATTGGGAAACTGAGGGCATACCAAAATTAAGAAAGTATTACCTACATTCTTAATTGTGGGAACTGAAATTCATACCCTGTTCTTTCTGACTCCCGCTCTCCTGGCTACCGTTCTGCCTCTGAGGGGGTTTTCTCCATTGTATGCTCGTTAAGTCCCTGGTTTCTCCTCAACTTTGATTTCTATTCTTTTATTGCTTTTGCTCATTCTGCCTTCTTTTCCTTCAAATTCCTGACTTTTTCTCTTATCTTCTGCATTTCCTCTTACTATACTCTGACTTATTTTTATCCACGAATGATACTCAAGCAATACTAGATTTTCAAAGGGCTTAGTTTCATGAGTGCTGTCTATATAAAAGCCATTTAAAGATGTTAAGTCTTGGGGTGCCTAGGTGGCTCAGTCAGTTAAGTGTCTACCTTCAGCTCAGGTCATGGGCTCAGGATCCTGGGATCTAACCCCGTCAGGCTCCCTGCTCCGTGGGGAGTCTGCTTCTCCCTCTGCATGCCCCCTCCCACCTTGTTCTCTCTCTCATGCATGCTCTTTCTCTCAAATAAGTAAGTGAAATCTTGGGTGGAGGGGGGAAAGATGTTAAGTCTGTGTGTTGAAGACCTAGAAAAGGACTAACTGGGAAGTCAGGCTGAGCCTTTAGCATGTTGTCTGCAGTACCTCACATTCTGATAAAGAAGCCATTGTCCTGGAATGGGCTGGCATTAAGTCTGTGGTGTTTAGTAAAAACTAGTACTTATTCATTTCTTGTAGTTTGATCCACAGTTGGTTAAAATCATCTCTACTTCTGATGACATGATACAGGTTTAATCTGTATGTATCATAATAGAGAATTTCTCCTTTTCTGCATTTAAAAATCATCTTCTGTATGAATGATATTTTTCTTAGGCTTTTAATTTTTTCCAATTTTAATATGAATAAACCTAATGATACATGGTAGTGTTTTTAAGCAGAAGTAAATTGTTATTTATTAGTTGTAGCAGTATCTAATTTCCAAGCTCCCCTGTGCTTCTTAAGAAGCCATCCAATTCAGAAAGTGGTAAAAGAAGTCAACAACAGGGGTGCCTGGGTGGCTCAGTGGGTTAAAGCCTCTGCCTTCAGCTCAGGTCATGATCCCAAGGTCCTGGGATCGAGCCCCACATTGGGTTCTCTGCGCCACAGGAACCTTGCTCTCCCTTCTCTCTGCCTGCCTTTATGCCTACTTGTGATCTCTGCCTGTCAAATAAAGAAAATCTCAAATAAATAAATAAATAAATAAATAAATAGAAATCAACAACCAGAACTCTGGGAAAGTGGTGTTCAAGACTTAAGACAATCTTTGGACTAAACTCCCACCAGCTAGAAACAGGCTGAGAAAGCTATGCAGCCTCCACACACCCACTTCAGATGGAGTTATGGCGGATACCAAAAAAGGATTAGTTACTATAGTAGGCTGAATAATCGTCCTCAAAAATAATAGATCCTATTCCCTGGAACCTGTGTTACCTTATATCAAAGAATGGTCTCTACAAGTATGACTAATATAAGGATCTTGAGATAGATTGTCTTGGATTGTCCAAAAGGGCTCCAAATGCAACCACAAGTATCCTTATAAAGGTAGTTCACACACACATACAGTCTGTAAAGATGGAGCAGGGAGACATTTGAAAATGCTGCCCTTGAAGATTAGAGGGATGTAGCCATAAGCCAAGGGATGCCAGCAGCCACTAGAAGCTGGAAGTAGAAGGAAAGGATTCTCCCCTACCAAGAGTCTCCAGCGGGAACACAGCCCTGCTGATGCTTTGATTTTTAGCCCAGTGATTCTAATTTCAAACCTCTGGCCTCTAGAACTGTCAGAGGATAAAGTTCTGTTGTTTTAAGCAACCAGGTTTGTGGTTATTTTTACGACAGCCACAGAAAATGAATACATCTCACAAAAGGCAGAGCATTGGGCCCTAGAGAACAATGGATAAGGCAGTGTTTCTCAGCAAAATCAAGAGTCTAATCAAGGATTCTTTCCCACTTCTAGGGTAGGAGACCTTCCTGGTATCCCCCAAGTGGGAGAATTGCTATGACTTTGGTTGATTTATATCTGCTATTCCTCTACTTTTCAAATGAGAGTTTTTATTGTGGTTATTCTGTTCTTGATTCAGCGTTGTATATTGGATGTGTTGGAGGGAAGGGCAGAGAGTTGACTCTTGGCTTAGAAGATCTAGAACGTTAGCTGGATGCAATAGCACGGGATAGACAGTCCCCAACTTAAAATGGTTTGACTTAATGACTTTCCAACTTTATAATGGTGCAAAAGTGATTTACATTTAGTAGAAACCATACTTCAAATTTTGAATTTTGATCTTTTCCTGGTCTAACCATACACAGTCTGATACTCTCTTGTGATGCTGGGTAGGGGCAGTAAGGTGTAGCTCCCTTAGGTGATCAGGAGGGTAAACAACCAGTACACTTATAATGATTCTGTTTTTCACTTTCAGGACAGTATTTAATAAATTACATGAGATGTTTACACTTGATTAAAAAGGAGGCTTTGTGTTGGATGATTTTGCCCAACTATAGGATACTGTAAATGTTCTGAGCACATCTGAGGTAACCTAGGATAAGTTATGTGTTTAGTAAGTTAGGTGTATTAAATATATCTTGGCTAATAATATTTTCAATTTATAATGAGTTTATTGGGTCATAATACCATCATAAGTTGAGGAAGATCTGTATTTTAGGTTGTCTCACTTGGGAATGGATTGTGTTCTTTGTGAAAGGATCAAAGGAATAATTGATGACCTCATTAAGGCCGAGATTTTTACCATGTGCTTCTCTGTGTTGCTAAGCTTCCCCTGGGGATAAGATCAAGCCACATGACTAATTCTAACTAGTCTAATTTGAGGGGTAATAACATGTGTCAGTTTTGAGGCATGGCAGTTAAGAACCAGTCTGCCTCCTTTGTCTCTTGCCCTGCTGCAGCACACGGGGATGTCATGTATAGCTGGTGTAGCTTCAAGATGGAGGAGAATCACCTAACTTCATTGAACTTTGCCTGAATAAGAAATAAACCTTTGTGTTAAGCCCACAGTACTTTGGGTTTTTGTTTGTTTTGTTTTGTTTCAACAACATAATCTAGGATTGTCCTGACTAATGTAAGTCATAAGCATTTTTCTGAATTACTTTAGGATACTGAATTTATCAGTGAAAGCAAATTAGAAAATGAATCTTTTTCTTTGTACAATTTGTATTGGTAGACTCTTAATCTGTCCCCATCCTCACTAAGTAAATCTTCAACTTTGAAGAGGATCTATCTAAAGAAACAGAATTTGTTAGCTGCTAATTGTTACGTGACTTTTCTAACCCAGAGTACAGGAAAGAGAAGAGTTAGATATGAAGCTTTGTGTGATATTCTAACTTTACTACCATATCTCCAGTGGCAACTTCTGGGGATGAATGGAAGTTAAATGTTGTATTCTGAAGACTCATATGTCATGCCAGAAAGGCTACACTTTATTCTGCAGATTATAAAAATCTCTTAATGGAAGGAGAGATGCCATGATCAGATTTGCATTTTCAAGTGATGGGTTTTATTGTTTTGTTTTGTTTTGTTTTGTTTGAGAGAGAGAGAGAGAGAGAGAGAAAGCTCAGGGGGAGTAAGAGGAGGGAAGGAAGAAAGAGAATCTTAAGTGGACTCCATGCCCAGCACAGAGCCTGACATGGGGGCTTGATCTCACAATCCTGAGATCATGAACTGAGCTGAAATCAAGGGTCAGATGTTTAAACAACTGGGCCACCCAGGCATCCCAAGTGATTTTTCTTTTAAATTATTCAACAAATATTTATTCAGGGGATTCTAGGGTAAACAGGATAGACATGTTACCTGCTTTCATGGGTCTTATATTCTAAGTAGGGGAGAGAATATTCAATAAACAACTAAATTAGAGATTTGAAAGTTATGTACAAAAAATTAATTTTTAGTTGGAACACAGAATAGCTGAGTGGTCAACAACAGCCTACAAAAGTGGCTTTTGAGATGAGGCCCAAATGTTGACAAGAAGCCTGCTATGTGAAAATGAGAGGAAAGTACATTCCAGGAGTAGAGAATAGTTCTGGTACTCATATCTGACATGCTTCTCCTTAACATACAAAGGATTAAACTTTCCCACCATCTCTCAAGTAAGTGGGATTATGGACAACTTCTGGAAATTGGTTGTGAGAAGAAGTGACAGAAATAATTTCCAGGTTGATGTATGACCCTCTCTTTTTCTACCACAATAAACATTGGTGACATTGCATACTGACATGGCGGAAGCTCAAGATTAAGGCTGCCTGAATTACTGAGTCTCCATCAAGGGTATTAGTTGTTCTGTGGAATTGTCTAGCCCTACCAGATACTTTGTGTGACTTGGGGATTTTATATTGCAGTAGCATAACCTATGCTATCCTGTCTGATACAGGCCCTGAGGTGGGAACAAGTTTTGTAGCTTGCAAGATGAGCTGGATGACTGGACAAGAGTAGAGTGAGCATGGGCAAACAGTCAGAAGCTGAATCACACAGGCTTTGTAAACTGAGGTAAGGAGTTTTTACTTTATTCTAGATATGAGAGGAAATAATTGAAGCATTTTAAGTGGGGGGAGTGACATTTTATAATTTACAGTTCTGTCAGATTACTATGGCAGCTCTATGGAGAACTGATTTAAGAAGAGAAAGTTAAAACAGAGAGCAGGAAGGCCAATTAGGAGGCTGTTATAGTAGTCTTCATGAATTATTCTTGTTTGGATCAGGGTAATGGTGATAAGAATCAACAGAGGTGGACAGACTCCACATAAGTTTTAGAGGAGGCAGCAGAAGGACTTCCTAATGGATTGAAAGGGATGGATATGAGAGGAGGGAATCAATGAAGGAAAGTAGGTCTGGAGAGATGTTGATGTAAGTTGACTTGGGGAAGGAGCAGGTCTTGGTGGGGGTGGAAAGGAAAGGCATATCACATTTGAGGTGACTATTAGACACCCATGTGGAGATTTGAATAGGAACTTAAATATAGGAATTAGTTTAAGGAGCAATCAGATTTAGAGAGGTAAAATTGGTGTATCAATTATTTTGCTTTCGCCTTTAGCTTTCATTTTGTGGGGCTCATATGATTAGTAATTAATAAGTAAGCTTGATCTAATGAACACATATTGCACCTCAAAATTATAGAACATTCTTTATTTTCAAGCACATTTAGAAAAGTTACAAAAATTGACTATATATTGGACCATAACACAGATTTCAGTACATTTAAAAGATTGGTCATAGACACACCTATGATCTCACTGAAATTAGGGAATAAAATGATAGTTAGAAAAAAGGAAACTAGATAAGGTGCATTAGAATCATGCTATTAAATAACTTGTGGCTCAAAGAGGGACTTAAGATAAAAATTTAAGATTCTTTAGACCAGAGAAATGATAAAAATTACAGATACCAAATACAAAACATATAATATACAGCTAAAGCAATACTTGGAGAGAAATATATAACTTTAAATTCTAATATTAGAAAAGAAGAAAATCTTAAAACTAACTTGTTACTAAAGAGGCAATAGGAAATGTTAGAAAGAATAGTCTAATAAAGTTGAAGAAAGGTTATAAAGGAAGAAAATATGAAGATAAGGTAGGAAATAAATAAACTGGAAAATATACAATAGAGAAGATTAACAGAGTCACAAGTTGGTTTTGAAAAAAACTAATACAATTGATAAACCTCTGGCAAAATTGGACCAAATGAAAAAGGGACAAATAAGATCAGGGCTCTATGTCCATCAAAAACATATTTCAAAAACAAAGGTGAGACAAAGACTTGTTCAGATATAGGAAAGCCAAAAGAATTCATTACTAGCAGTCCCACACTGTAATAAATGTGAAAAGTCTTAGCCAGAATAAAAATGATACCAGATGGAAATCTGGATCTAAACAAAAGAGTGAAGACCACCAGAAGTAGTAACTACATGATCAAATAAATAATGCCCTCATATTTAATTCTTTTTTACAAAAATATTGACTGTTTAATCAATGTAGTACGTGGTTTATAACAGATGTAGAAATAGAAATTATGACAATAGCACAAAAGCTGGGAGGGGAGAAATGGAATTATAAGGTTCTTAGATATATATGAAATGTTATAACTTAAAGGCAGACTGTTCGATATTTATACTATAAATTCTAAAGTAACCTCCAGCAATATAGAGTTAGGCAACAATTACCCTCTCTGTAAAGGAGATAACAGGTGCCCTTTTAGATTATTAGACTGGAAAGCTTTCATCCTCCAGACTGGGCCCTAGGACCTAATTTGCATAAAAACACTGTCTAGGGTATTTTCTTTTCTTTTCTTTTTAAAGGTTTATTTATTTATTTGAGAGAGAAAGAAAGAGGGAGCATGCATGCACATGAGCAGGGGTGGGAGAGTAGAGGGAGAGGGAGAGAATCTCCAGCAGACTCCCCACTGAGCACAGAGCCCTATGCAGGGCTTGATTCCACAACCCATGAGATCATGACCTGAGTTGAAATGAAGAGTTGGATGCCCAACCTACTGAGCCACCTAGGCGCCCAATCTCTAGGGTGTTTTCTTACACAAAGGTGCCAATCTCCTGATCCTTGGCTATCAGCACACCAGAAAACCAGTCTTTGAAATGATAGTTTCCTGAGGCAGAGCTTCTAGCTCTAGTAATCTCAGCCTAGAGAAGGAGGTTGTCTATAACAATCCTTTCATGTACATATGGAATCTTCCCTAACAAGGTATGATCTCCCTTGAGCAGGGACTGAATGTTATTTAAATGTTGTTTATCGTTCAGCCTGACAGAGTACTCTTCATTTTGATTTGTATCTCAGCTTAGAAGTTCACTTATTATTAGCTGAATAAGTGAATAATTGGTGACATGTTATTTAAAGCCACATGGAACAGTATAAGTGAATCACAGAAAGGGGGAGGTCCCTGAGGGTCCCACCTTCCACATTCCTAATTCACCAGTCAGAAATCTGTCTTCTCAGAACCTGTCACATGATTGCACTACTTTTGCCTTCTTTTGAACTACATCATGAACTCTGCTACTTCTGCTTTTTTGTCATTTTATCCTGGCCTCAATTTGCAAAATTATCTGTACTCACTTCTAATACCTTGCTTGTCAAATATTACTGCCTGTTCTGCACAGACATTTTATGTGCCAACAAATCTATCATTCTCTACGCCCCCAACACTGGGTAAAAAGTATGTTCATTACTTCAATTATTTACCCAGTGTTAGCTTCCCTTCTTTGAAGAAGTTCTGAACAGATTTTTGAAGATTAAAGTGGAGAAAATATAGTTAAGCAACTTCCAGTCTTTCCAAAAGGCTGCAATTTAGTGCCTCCTTTACAGAAATTTTGTTTTCCTTCTCAGTCAATAAAGTACAAATAATAATGTTTTCAAATACTAATTCATATGGTTAAATTTGTTGGTCTGTTTCTGTATTTGGTAAACCATTATGGTTTGTAGCTATCTGTTATGCTAGCTTTAAGAAAATCTTTTTTTTTTTTTTTAAGATTTTATTTATTTATTTATCTGACAGACAGAGATCACAAGCAGGCAGAGAGAGAGAGGAAGGGAAGCAGGCTCCCCGCTGAGCAGAGAGCCCGACGACGCAGGGCTCAGATCATGATCTGAGCTGAAGGCAGAGGCTTCAACCCACTGAGCCACCCAGGCGCCCCTAGCTTTAAGAAAATCTTAACAGGCAATAATGCCACTTAGTATTTAAATAACATGATTTCACAAATGAAGTAACTGTATTTTTTGCATGAGTGAATGGGACAGAAAGGAGTGTGAAGCCTGTCTCCTCCAAATTACAAGTGTCATATGCCTTGCTGTCTAACTCGCAATTTGAAAATAGTGTCTGGGGGTGGAAAGTTGGTGTTGGGGACAGGAGCAGGAGGTGGGGACAAGAAGATGGAACTGCAGAGTGGAGAAAAAAGGTAAAAGGGAAGCTGGGTTGTGGTTCTCCTCTGGCCTTTCTTCATTGGCCCCTCAAGTCACCCCTTGAATGCTTGAGTTCTGAAGATTCTGTTCCGGGATATCTTGGCTTCCTACGAAATGCATACTTTGGGGAAATCTCATTGGTCTCGGGGGCTTCAGCTGCTAATCACAAGCAGGTCGGATGCCTAACTCTGTAATGCTGGCCCAGATATTTCTTACGAGTGTAAGACTCGTGTTTCCAATTGCCTGTGGACATAACCAGTTGGACTTCTCTCTAGTAGAGCAGGGCTTGGCTCACTATAGCATGGGGGCCGATTCTGACCTGATGCCTGTTCTTATATAGCCTGCAAGCTAAGAAGGTTGTTTTCATTTGGAAGTGGTTGAAAAAATCAAAAGAATAATGTTTCATGACATGAAAATTATGTGAAACGCAAACTCATTGTCCATAAATTAAGTGTTCTTGGGAGTTGAATTTACCATGGCTACTTTCATGCAACAGTGGCCAACTTGTGTAGTTATGAGTGGTTGTGCCAGAGACCATATGGCCCACCAAGCTTAAAACATTTATTATCTGGGGTTGTAGAGAAAAAGGCTCTCAGTCCCTGCTGTAGAGTACAACGGAAGTGATGGTATGTAATTCCCTAGGTTAGATTGTAAAAGGCAGTGCAGCTTCTGCCCTGCTGACTGTAGTGCTTAACTTTGAAGACTGCGCCACCGCATAAGCAGACTGAGTGCCCTGGGGTCAGCATGTTGTAAGAAAAAACAAACCAGATGACTTGGAGAGTCCCTGAGAAGGAACTGCTTCAGTCCCGTTAAACTCCAATTGCAAGTGCATTATAATCTCCCAAGCTAGAAATGCCCAGCCAAGCCCTTCCTGAATTCTAGAGCCACAGAAACCATGAGCAATAATAAAATGATTGTTTTTGCTTTAGGCCACTACATTTTGGGATAATTTGTTATGCAGCCAGCACTGCCATCACTTTTCACTACTGCAACAGCCTCTCCTTCTTCCTTTTCAATCCATTTATAGCTCATTGTGTTATCATTTCTAATCATCCGTTCCCTCTCCTGAAAGAGTATTTTACATCACCGTCCTTGTTATACCTTCCTACCTCCCTGTAGACTAAGTATACTTCCTCATTCCTCTGTCTGCCTGGGCCAAAGGAAATGTGAGTAGACAGGACTCCTAAGCAGAAGGTTTTAGGGATATGGGAACTTTCCTCCACACCCTCTGACATGAGAACAGTGAGTCTCCTAAAAGGGCTGCTTGGTCAGCCTGTGTCCAGAATGGGAAGGCATGGGGGGCTGACATACAGTCCACCTGAAACCTAGAGCAGTACCTCAGACTCACAGGGCTGCCGAATCTCCTCTGGTCCTTTGCTGATATATAACGCGAATGACGACTAACCTTTGTTGTTACAAACCACTGAGATTTCGGTTACTTCCTCAGCATCCCTGTAGCAAAACGAGCTTCTGCAGGGTGTGGGAACACCCTGAACATATAGAGAATATATTGTGGTGGAATGCTTCTGGTTCTTCTTCTCCTGCCATCACCTGACAGTATTTTCCCAGTGGTTCCATGTTTCTGTGCCTTCAGTGTACACGATTTCTTCTTCCTGGGATGCCTTTGGCTGCCTATCAAATTATATGTACTCCAAAGCTTCATCATACCGTCTCCTTTGCAATGTCTCTCCCAGTACCTTCTCCAGCACTTGCTCATGAGCCAATGAGCACCAATCTTTGTACAGTGTTCTCTGTTTAGCAGTCTGAGTCCCCATTACACTGCATTCCCCTGGAGGACAGGAAAAGTGTCTTTTCCCTGTTTGTGTCACATCCCCAGATCCTAACACAAAGCCCAGCACTGAGGAGAACTCAAGGAACCTTGGCTGAACAAGTGACCTGAGGCAGAGGCAGAGGGAGTCCTGAGAGTGACAGATAAGATGTAAACTTGAGGCAAATCCTCTGGAATGCTCTCATTTCTTGCCTCCAGCATTTTCCTGCAGAACCTATCAGATTCAGATAAACATCAAGGGCACCTCAAAAGGTAAAGTAGTCACAAAAATTCATCTTGAAGACTGTTGTGGTCTTAGGAGTTTTGGAGTTGATTTTATGTGTATGGAGCTCTGTTGGTTGGTTGGTTGGTTTAGCACCACTGTGTGACTGACTCATCATCTCCCATCTCTGTCTCCATCTTCTTGTCCTCAAATCCCCTAACCAGTGAGTTCCAGGAAGCCACCTAACTTACAGTATCCTAGCATACCTTCAAAGAACGACCCTGGGTCCCTGCTAGAGTGGACATTTCTGATTCACCTATTCACCCTTTGGGGGTCTCTATCAAAGTTCTAGGGCTGGGGCAGCTTTCTGAAAGAGGACAGTTGATGCCCATTGTGGGTCAGTTCCCACCCAGGAGAGCCAGGGATGAGGGGAATGAGCCTTTTCTGTCTTTTAGTGCCCACAGCACATTGCATGGAGCCATATACTTTTTGATGACTGATATCAGAGGACGGCTTGTTAGCAGAACTGGACTGTCATGTTAGCACGATGGGGACATGCTAAGGTGAGTCTTAAAGCTTCCATGTCTTTTTAAAAAACCCCATATGAAAGTAATACAGTAACTATCAGAATTTGTGAGTATTAATTGGATGTGTACTTGTTTTATTTGACTATCATCCTGGTTCTGTCTCTAGCGAGCTCTCTGGGCCTCAGTAAAATGAGTGGTTTGGAAGTAACTGAGAGCTAATGTTCCCTTAAACCTCTGAGATTCTAAGATTTCATAATGGATTTAGCAGCTGCAGGTTTTTGATGATGTGCCCAGAAATACACACCACAATTGGATCAAGATTGTGAACGCGCTGATCTTTAAATAAGGATGAGTAGGGGGAACTCATGAAATTATGGTGAGGATAAAATAAAATGCTGTATGTGAACATGCTTGGAAAATGTTTAGGCATCTTATGCAAAGTCCTGCCCATACTGAAGAGTGAAACACTACATTCAGCAGCTTGCTATCTCCTTAACAAAACTGGTGATTATTTTGTACTGATCGTAGCCCACAAAGGAGAGAAATGGCTGATAGCAGGTTCTACAGAGAGATGGTATAAAGAGTAAAATGTTCCTCACATTCCTCGTGGTCCTCTGCCTTTGCCTTTCTCCATGAATCAGTGATTATCCTCACCATCTGACCAGTCGGTAAGCTAGAAACCCAGCATCCTTCTGGACCTACCCTGTTCTGCATTCCCATTCCTGAGGCTGCTGCTCTGCACCATGTCCTTGGTCCATTTTGCCATCACCTCGTGCCTGGACTTGACCCTAGTCTATGCCACCTACACCCATCTGTGCCCTGGCCCATCTCCCTCAACCCCTTCTCTATACTTCAGGTCTGACCGAGTACCTTCCCGGCTCTGAACCCTTCCATGGCTTTCCACTGGCCCCTTAGTACTGCTGGGGGCTCTCTATGGGCCCCTCAGCCTCAGAGCTCCAGCTCCCCTGTCTTTCTTTTCATTCTTTCTGTCCATACTGTCACCACAAGCCCGTTGCTTGTGCAGTCTCCAGCTTGACAGTTCCCACTACATCTCCTTTCCTGATGAACTCTTACTTATCTTTTGAGAAGCCCTGCATTATTTTCTCAAAAAAAAAAAACAAAAAACAAAAAAACTTTCCCTGGACTCCCTGGCTGGTTATGCTCTCCCATAGTTTTAGGCATACATTTGACATTTACCCATGTGATTATTTGACAAATCAGAAGCTATAATTCCCATGAGACCAGAAACAATATTTGTTTTTTGTTCATTATTTGAATCCCCAGCACCTAGCAGAGTAGGAGCTCAATAAATATTTTTTAAGATATTTTTTATTTATTCTTTTGAGAGAGAGAGAGAGACAGAGCACAAGCAGGGGGAGAGGGAGAGGGAGAAGCAGACTCCCCGTTGAGCTGGGAGCTTGATGTGGGTCTTGATCCCAGGACCCAGAGACCATGGCCTGAGCCAAAGGCAGATGCTTAACCATCTGAGCCACCCAGTTGCCCCTCAATAAATATTTTTAAAATAAATTAATACTGTTAAGCATTGCCCTCTTCCTCTGGTTCTCCTTCGAGGTCCAAGTACCTCAAGACTAGAACACTTCAAGTTAGTAATCTGTTTTCCTCAGGACTGTAATCATGTAGAAGGGCACTGACATCATTTAATAAACAGTACTGCGGCAGAGAGCGAGTGACCCCTGGGAGGGGAAATGAGGAGTGCTGAAGGTTAGGTAGGACATCCCTGCTGCCCCTGGTACCTGGGATTGCTTCTGCATGTGGATTTGTCTCCTTGGAGATCCTGCAAGGACAGAGTGCATCTACCCACTGGTTCCTGAGCTCTAAGAGCCTGTCTGGTTCTGAAAACCAAAAGAAAGAACATTCAGGAAGCCATGAATAATTTAAGTAATTATATCTGAGAGTAACCAGAAAAATCATGGACCTGGCCTAAATTCTATGCCTTTGGGTGAGGCAAAATTAGCCCACTCAAAAGAATTATTAAGGCAATTGTGAGAAAGGGATTAAGTTGTTTTTTGTTGTGCCCTAAAGTTCTACTTATTCAATGGAATGAGTATATTTTTGTGGAGTATTTTTTTTAAAGATTTTATTTATTTATTTGACAGAGATCACAAGTGGGCAGAGAGGAAGGCAGAGAGAGAGGGAGAAGCAGGATCCCCGCTGAGCAGAGAGCCCTATGCGGGGCTCGATCCCAGAACCCTGAGATCATGACCTGAGCTGAAGGCAGAGGCTTAAACCTCTGAGCCACCCAGATGCCCCATGTGGAGTATTTTTTATACTTTTATGTCTATGTGAAAGACAATTCAGGACCTAGGCGTCTCCTCCTTCTCTTGAAACATGCATTTTTTAGCTCTGGGGATATCACTTTCTGGTTTTGCCTAAACTCTCGGGGCGCTCCTCTTCAGACCCCTTTCTGAGATGCTCCTCCTCTGCTAAGCTGCTGTATTATGCTCCAGGGCTCAGGCCTCAGCCCTTTTGTCTTCTCTGAGTGATCTCATCTGCAAAATGGCTTTGATTACTATCTATTCACTGAAGAGCTCCCAGATTTCTAACTCTGATTCTGACCTTCCCCTGACTCCCAGACTTGCCTAACCAAAAGAATCCTCTTAACATCTCCATTTGGATACGGTGCTGGATGTTTTCCATATTCCTCTCCAGATCCACTCTCCTCCCATCTTCTTTCTGCTCTGTGTCATCTCTCTGAGGCTGACCATGACACACAGCATCACCAAGCTGTCTGCCTTCCAGCTTCCAGTTGGGTTGGCCTAACGGGAAGCATTGGCAATAGATGGGAAGGTCGAAGGAGAGTGAGGGCCAGTGTGCATTCCCTTGTCTTCCTCTGCACCTGCTCACCATGGGTTAGATGTTTCCCTCTATCAGGGGGAACCCTCCCCAGTGGCCACAACTCTTCTCTCTGGTTTCTGGTGAGCCCATCCTTCCTCCCCTTGTCCCTTCAGGCCCAGAGCCAGTCATCCTTCTGTGCTATGGTTGGTCTCAGGGAGCTTCACCAGGGCCTACTATTCTCTTTGCCCATGCTCTTGGAACAGTCTGTTCACTGACCATTCTGCTGTGCCCCAGTTGAGAGTTCATCTGTTTCCTGCCTGATCCAGATGGATATGGATACCACCAGACAAAGGTAACACAGCCCCAGTAGGACTCCCATACCTCTTAGACCTCAGTCCTCCCACCACAGGGCATGGTACCAGCATGCATCCCCTTCCTTAAGCCAAGAACCCAAGACTTGATGCTATTATAAAGTGTTGGCATTTTGTTAGGTCTTCATGGTTTTTATGTAGAGGTTGCCCATTGGTGGTTCTCCATCTTTAATAACTGCAGAATTAGAAGACTGAGGCCTGTCTGAATGCTGTATAGACCATCGGCAATGAGATTTCGTGCCATTTTTCCCTGCACTGTGAGCCCTTCAATGGTGAAATCTTACTCATCTTCATATCATTACCTAGCACAATATTTGAAATATAGTAGATGCGCAAAATATATATATGTTGGATTTATGAATTAATAAGGTTTGCTGGTTACTAGTCTAGTTAAAGGGACCCTTTTTGTTCTTTTATATTTAAACTTTTAACAAAACAAAATAAAAGGGTAAAACTTTTATGTTTTACTTACCTAGAAGTAGGTAGACTTACCCATGTCTTCACTTACCTAGAAGTAATTCTCCCTCAGCTTTTGTAATCTGTGACTGTTAGTTTGAATTCTTCTACAGTGCAAGGGATGAGGATTAAGTAGGACTGTTTTTTGGCTTTTGAGTTGTTTTCGAGCTGAATAAAGTTCACAAAACTACTGGGAGATTCTTCCATGAACAGCTGTTATGTGACCCTGTTGAAGGAAATGTGCATTAAAAAAAAAAAGCAGAGTATAAACAATAAACATACTGGGAGGTCAAATTGAGAAGGGGAAGAGGAAGGCTGGGAGTGGGAGGGCTGAGACAAGGGAATATTTCACACCAGCTCGGAAAGAGCTAAGCATTTTTCCTGATGTCTTTAAAAGAAGTTATAGCCATTTTTGGAAAAGACATAATTGTGGCTATTTATGAACATCACGTTGCTAGGTGACACCATGGGATGAGCACTAGGCTAACCTATCACTCACTGATTTCCAAAACTAGCAACGAAGGGGTTCTATGGGGGTGGCGGACAGAATCCAGGAAGGAACACGGAGGCATCAGGACAAGAAGTGTCTGGAGTAAATGAATCAGTCCTAGAAAAACCATTTTTCTCTCTCTATTCCAGTAAAATGATCTGTTCAGGATCTTGGGTCCAACCTTTCTCCTGCTCTCTCACTTGGGGCCCCCTTGTTGCTTGCAGCCTTTTCCTCTTTTATGACATTTGGCCTCCTCTGGGAGAAAAGCAGATCTGCTTCCTGCAGAAGCCAAGTTGGGAAATCACCAGGGAGGAAGCCGAGAAGTCAGGCTCCCCACGCAGCGAGTCTGAGAACGGACATATTCTTTTTGGTACACATGCAGTGTGGGAATGTGCGGAGGCGGAGGCTCTGTGTCCATGCTTGAACGTGAGGTGTGGTGTGGGGAATGTCACCATGTCCACGTTGTGATGACATGGATTTCCAGTCAACTGACCACCTGAAATTTGAACACATTTTTAGCCATTCTGAAATAATCGTGAACTGAAGCAAAGCCAGTCCTCATATAGAAATGCATCTATTGAAAACTACGCTCCTAATGTCTAGTCACTTAATAAGCATAGATTTAGGTCGGGAATACCCAGGTTCACACAGCTGCCTGGAATCCGTGAATGGCCACCTGTGGGCTATCAGCCAGCATCCTGTGGATAGCAAGAATTTATGAATGCTTAGGGACAGACTCGTATGTGTTCTGTAGGCTTACGTTTCCTGAGGCTCTCCCAACCCAGGGCCATGAGCTTGTATATAACTCAAGGTGGGTGCTTTGAGCCTTATCCAAAACTTGTCATATGCAAGTTTGTTTTCCTTTAGTGAGAAGAATTCATGGGTGGCATACTTCTATCAGGAAATGGTGTGGGGTTGTTACTCTTTTTTTGATATTATTAGCCATCAGTGTTCACAGTTTGGTTCCAATAATTCATTAAGTGCTATAAAATGATGCTGTTCTGGTTCTTCTGTTCCTTCTTCATTTTATAAACTGGGGTGCTTCCAAAAAGGGGAAGGTCTCTCGGCAACTATCTTGTTTACCATGAGGCTTATATCATGTGGAACAGGCGGGGTAAATGCTTGATTCTTTCCCTCAACTTACTAGTTTTCGAAATAGTGAGGTGGTTCCCTAGAATACTTCAGAAGCAGCCAATGAGGTTTTTAGATCCATGAACTTGTGGACTTAAACATGCTTGATGTACTTTAATCCATGACTGGTATTATTTTTATAATGTTCAAATTGTCCTCTCTTTGATCAATGGAAAATCAAGTGGTTTGACTTCCCCAGTATTATCTTGTTGTTGTTACACTATTACTTATTCATTCATCAAAGTCATCAAACTTTCCCCTGCTGATTTTAAAATCCTTTTTACATTTTTTGTTGACATTCTACTGTGAGATGGAGCTTTCCCTTTTCCACATTTGCCTTTTATTTATTTTATTATGTGAGTGTGGAATCATGGTATTTCAAAGAGTTATGATATATTATTATCACTGTTTATGTTGATGACCTATTGTTTTAGATTTAGCCAGTGTGAACCCCTTCAAACTAACTTCTGATATGTCCCCATCATGTTTTGAGTGCTTTTAAATTTTCTAGCCTAACAGATGTTCCAGGCTTATCTTGTACTTTCCCTGTCCCAGCCCTGGAACTGGCCCATTTTTCCAATAAGCTCTACCACCTATTAGTGGAGGATGAAAGTTAGAATTCCAGATCTGGGCACAAGGTACTTCACTGTTACAGAGGCATTTTTGTTCCCAGGCCTTCTCAGTGGACACACATGGGAATATATGTATGTATGTGCATACACAGGTGTATGCATCCACACATTTACATCTCTATCAGTCTATCTTTCTGTGTATTTTAAAAACACGTGTTCAATCTGATATCTCTGATTTCAGTCTAATGCCACAGGGTTCATTCTTTCCTTCCTTCTTCCCATGGTTGTAAGTTCCTTTTACAGTGAGAAGCCTAGGTCCCATTTCCTCAATGTAACTACCTACTTGCTCAATCCTTCTTTATCCCACTTAGCATATATTCCTTATGTGGGCCCTCTACCTGTCTCTGAGATGTCACTGCCCACACTGGCATAATTTCCTTATGCAGGTCCCTGTTATTCCCAGGGATACCATATGCATCTTTTTCACCCAGGTCCCTGACCCCAAAGATTTTTTGGACTAAACTAGCAAGAGAAGGGGAAAAGGAAGAGGGGATAAAGAAGTGGGGTGGAGGGGGAGAAGAGGGAAGGAGGAGGAGAGGGAGAGAGGAAGTGAGGAAGGCAGGAAGGGAGAAAGGAAGAAAGAAAATATTTATGATATTTATGTTCCTTTTTTTAAAGTACTGTGTGATCTTTATACCATGAAAATCTTGAACTCAACACAAATTTCATCTTTACATAGGATGGTAACTGTACAAAGAATTAAAACGTTTTTAATAAATCAAATCATTCCTCCCATCCCCCACCTCACTCAAGGGAAGAAGACAGGATTGAGGGTAAGCTGACTCCTCAGCTGACTGGGGAGTCCTTTTTTAAGACAGATTCTATAGAATTAATCAAGTTCTTCAAAGAATCCAGATCTCAAAAAAGCTGGGAGCTACTACTTGTATAGTTTGTAGGAATATAGTTAAATGTTTTGGAGTTCTCAGATAAGAAAAATATTTTAAAATAACAGGGTGCTATTGTTTTAGATGTTCTTTAATTTTTAGATCCATGGTTAAAGTGGGAGTAAATCACTCAACTAATAAGTAACAATTCACTAGGGTCTGAGAAGAAAAGAATAGAACTTCTAAGTATCTTTACTTGTAATTAAAAATTTAAAAAAACAAATTAAGCTTTATAAGTATTTACTAAAACAGATAGGTATGTATGTTAATCACATTACACAGATGTTAACCAAGGCATTCTGAGATCAGGCAAGAAGCTCACCACCTCTGATATCTACCCTTTTTGTAACTATGTGCTATTTGTGTATACTCAGTTGAGGGGGACTTACCTGTAATGTTATTTACTTCTAACAAATAAATTATGATAAATGGACAAATGGCTTTAAAAATTACTGCAAAGAAGATTAAGATTGAAGATAATACTAATGTCAGTTCATGTTTATAAAGGAAATGGTAGACAAGGCTCAGCCATAGCCAGTACAAGCTCCTCAACATGAGATTAAAGCAATGGTGGCTTAAAGTCAGCCTGAAGGATTAGAGACTACCAAGAGACCATCTGAAGTATGAATTTCTATCTTCTGTCTTCAGTAATGACGTTCTCCTGGCATGGTTATTGAAGATACTATGAACCACGTTCATAGCAGCATTATTCACAATAGCTAAAACAAGGAAGCAGCCCATGTTCATTGACAGATGAATGGATAAACAAAATGTGGTACATACATAACAGTGGAATATTATTCAGCTTTAAAAGGGGGGAAATTCTGATATATGCTGTCATGTGGCAGAACCTTAAGGCCATTATGCTAAGTGAAGTAAGCCAGTCAGAAAAAGGCAAATACTACATGATTCCACTTATTTGAGATACTTAGAGTAGTCAAAATCACAGAGACAGAAAGTAGAACTGTGGTTGCTGGAGGCTGAGGAGGAAGAGGAATGGAGAGCTGTTGTTTAATGAGTACAGGGTTTCAGTTTTACAAGGTGGAAAGAATTATAGAAGTGGATCATGGTGATGGCTGCAGAGCATTATGAATATACTGTATTACTCAATCCAGTACCATATAGATTTCTCTGAACTCAACGATACATTTCTAGAAGACTCTTACTTGATATTAATAAAAGATGGTTTTAAATTTCATTTGGAAATGCACTGTTAGCAATGGCACAGGAATCAACATGACGAAGACATAAATTACATTGTGTTGATAGGATATACTGTTGGAAGACAGAAATCATTGCTGATCATATGAAGATAGAAATATAAGAAAAAATTATGTAGAATGGGAGATTTGCTATCCAGTCAGATCAAGGGATGAGCAAATTATGGCCTGCTTGTCAAACTGGCCTTTTGCTTATTTCTGTAACTGGAACACAGCCACACTCATCTGCTTATCAGTTGCCTATGACAATTTTCATGCTACAATGGCAGAGTTGAATAGTTATGACAAAGACTGTAAGTGGCCCTCAAGGCCCAAAACATTTATTATCTGGCTTTCTACTGAAAAAGTTTGCTGATGTCTGAGTTAGTTAATTAGGACTTAGATGATCCTAATATATCAAAGTATATTATATATCTTAGAATACTTCAATAATGAAATACACAAAAACCTACTTTTGTGGGTGAACTTCTATGTAAGATTATATCACAGAATATATGGTCTCAGAAGGAGTGATATTTTAAAGGTAAAAACCACTCTAATATTATAGAAAGTTTTTATAAATGTTACCCCACTGAATGGAGTGGCTGTGACCAGAATAAATAGATAAAGGATTCTGGAGTTACAAATATAGCACCATCTATGAAATTCATTCTCCACATGATTCACAGGCAAGCTATTGCTGAAAAAAAAATGGATAAATCCAGACATTTACAGAGAGCCCCAGGTGCCATTAATTAGGTGAATTTTATACAACAAAACTGTTTAAAAACGCTTTGTACCTCACAGAAGCTTATGTGTTTCCCGTGTCAAAGTCCTTACAACTATATTCTGTAGTTGAATGTCTATCATCAGTTATGGAAAGTTCTCCATCATTGTGTCTTCAAACTTTTCTTTTGTCTCAATTTTCTGTCTTTTCTAATTATAGATGTTCATATTTATCACATACAGACATATTTTATTGCTCCTCACTTCATTGTGCTTTGTAGATACTGCATTTTTTTTTTCCAAATTGAAGGTTTGTGGCAACCCTGCATCAAGCAAGTCTATCAGCACCATTTTCCAATAGCATTTACTTACTTCATGTCTCTGTGTCCCATTTTGATCATTTTCACAATATTTCAAGTGTATCAATTGCTATTATATTTGTTATGGTGATCTGTGATTAGTGATTATGACTCACTCATTAGTGATTATGATTATGAAAGCTCAGATGATAGCATTTTTTAGTAAAAATGTACATTTTAATTAAATGAAAATTGGCTTTAGACATAATGCTATTCTCTACTTAATAGACTGCAGTAGAGTATAAACTTAACTTTTATATGTACTGGGAAACCAAAAAATTAATTTGACTTGCTTTGTTGTAGTATCTGCTTTGTTATGGTGGTCTGGAACTGAACCAGCAGTATCTCCAAAGTATGCCTATACTGTCTATTTCCTTTCTTTATTTTCTATCCTTTCATTTCTTCATGCTTCAGTCTAGATATTTTCTTCTGACTTATCTTCCAGTTTACAGGTTTTTTTTAAAGCTGTGCTTAATTTGTTATTAAATTCACCCTTTGAAGTCTTGATTTCATTTATTATTTTTCAGGTTTAAAATTTTTATTTGATTATATTTTATACTTTCCTGTTCCCTGCCATCATTCTCAGATTTGTCCTTAATTACCTGAACTTATTAACTGTATATATTTTAAGGGTGTATATGAAAATTTCATTATTTGAATCCCCTGTTCATTTATATCTATAGTGTGCTTTTTCTCTTTTTTGATTGTCAGTTATGCCTTGTCCTCTTGTATGCCTGGTTTTTTTGTTTCTGGTTTTTTTTTTTTTTTTGAGATCTTGACACTGAAGAAATATTCTAAAGCTCTGGATTATGTTATCTTCCTCCAAGAAGATTCACTTTTGCTTAGGCAGTTATCTAGGCAAGGGATGCTAGCAATTTCATATGACTTTAATTTGAGTGGGAATTGACGTGCTTCAAAGCTGGGCTCCAGTCTTTGTGAGGGATGATTTTTTTCTGTTCACCTTACTTATAGGTTTAGCCCATGAATAGGAATGTTAATTAATAGGAATGTAGTTCTGAAACAACCTAGCCTACCAAAGATAGAAGCAGAATTCCCCTGAAAGGGAAGGACAAAATATGAGATTTGATTTGTGAAAGATGGAGTGTGCTAAATGTGTTGATGTTTTTTCTGATGCCATATAGTTGTTGATAGTATGGTGCCTAGCAGATTTTTTTAAAAAATTATAGTTGACAATTTACATTAGCTTCAGGTGTATAGCATAGTGATTGGACAAGTCTATACATTACCTAGCAGCTTTTATTTTTTTAATTAAAAAGTGAACCAGCCTATTTGTGGTCTATTCCTTGGTCTTTTGGTCTATTCCTTTAAAGTAAAGGTGATGTTTAACAGTAAGCAAGGAATCACTTTTTAAAAGAAATTTGTGCTATGGAGAATTTTAAAAGAAATGTTTGAAAAACTTTTCCATCATCAAGATTTTGTTTTTGCAGATGGTATCAGGTTAGCACTTATAAAAATCTCTCATCTGCACAGCAGTTTAAAAGTAGGAATCATGGTTTTCTAACCTATTAAGTTTTTCTTTTTTTAACTTTTAAAAATATTTTATTTATTTGTCAGACAGCACAAGCAGGGGTGCAGCAGACAGAAGGAGAAGCAGGCTCCCCACTGAGCAAGGAGCCTGATGTGGGACTTGATTCCAGAACCCTGGGATCATGATCTGAGCCAAAGGCAGTTGCTCAACTGACTGAGCCACCCAGGCGTCCCAAACCTATTTAAATTATTCTAGCTAAAGAAATTTCAGTGAGTCTTGAAGCCATTTGTTAAAAATACAAAAATGCAGCACCTTCCAATTTTCGCCCAATAACAACAATGGAAATTTACTAATCAGATTCTTTCCTCCTACCCACAAAAACTTTTGCATATTTCGTAGATGAGATTTAAATAATAGAAACCGTAGTTTAATAAACGTAGCCAATGGTGATGTACTTTTTCCATTTGGATTTACATATCTTTGTGAATTTTTTCAAATTACAAATCAATTAAAAATCAAGTATAGAGGGACACCTGGATGGCTCAGTGGGTTGAGCCTCTGCTTTCGGCTCAGGTCATGATCTCGGGGTCCTGGGATCGAGCCCCATGTTGGGCTCTCTGCTCAGCAGGGAGACTGCTTCCTCCTCTCTCTCTGCCTGCCTCTCTGCCTACTGTGATCTCTGTCTGTCAAATAAATAAATAAAATCTTAAAAAAAAAATCAAGTATAGAAGTTGAACTTGGGATCAGATGTTTGAAGTATATCCAGTAACATCACTCATATTAATAATTTTTTAAAAATTTATTTATTCATCAGAGAGAGGGAGAGAGAGAGAGAGCGAGCACAGGCAGACAGAGTGGCAGGCAGAGGCAGAGGGAGAAGCAGGCTCCCTGCCGAGCAAGGAGCCGGATGTGGGACTCTATCCCAGGACGCTGGGATCATGACCTGAGCCGAAGGCAACCGCTTAACCAACTGAGCCACCCAGGTGTCCCAATAATTTTTAATGAAATAAAAAATAATTTTGTATTATTTTAATAAACATTAAAGTATTGTTATTTTAGCCTTTCTCCCAGTTTTTTAGATGTTATTTAGAATGCACACAATATACAAATATTGTAGTATATATATAACCTGTAAATATAATTAAATATACTGGAATAATGCTCAAAAATATTTGCTAATGGGTATGTGATCAAAAAAATTTGAATACTACTGCTCTAGGGAATATATCAGAGACAGTGCCTATACTAAAAATTCCAGTATTTATATTTCAAAAACAAAACAAATGGTTATAAAGAAAAACAAACAGCTGGGTTAGCATTCCCTTGAATTGAAGAGCCAGGAGGAAGTTGGGAGTTTCTGCTTCAAATTAGTTCTCTTCTTTGTTTTCAGATGGGCAGTATGGTTTCCACAAAGCTCTCTTAAGGCTGGAGACATTTTCAGCCATCACTTTGTGGTGGTTAGGAGCACAAGTTTTGAGTCCTGGCAAAGTGTGTGAACTCAGAGAAATCAGAGAACCTCTGCATGCCTCAGTTTTCTCATCTGTAGGAGGGATTGATGATAGTATTCTATTTCTTTTTGTCACCTGACATCTGAGCACCTACCCCACTCTCCCCCCACTGGTTCACAGTTGTCCCTCTGCCCATGTGGGAATCTTTGTGGAAGCCTAAGGGGCAGCTGGACATGGGCTCTGGCAGAACTAAACACTCAGTGCTAGCAGGGGGCTTCTCTAGTTATCACCTTCCCAGTACTAGTTCTTTGCCCTTGTTAATTCCGTGAGCTACTCAACAATCTTCAAATAAAAATCCTTTCCGCCTAAGTTAGCTGGAGTCATTTCTTAGGCTTTCATCTCCAAGCAATGTGAGAGATCATACTATCTTGCTGTGAGTTTGTTGTTGTTGTTAATTCTATTTTTAAGATTATCATGCAAAATAGGGGTGGGTTTTGTTTTGTTTTGTTTTTTTTCGGTGTAAAATGTTAGAATTTTAATACCTGCATGGATTCATTCACCACCACGACCAGGATACAGAGCAGTTCCATACCAAGGAAGACTGCCTCCTGCTATTTCTTTCCAGTCACGCTTGCTTACTGCCTCACATCTACACCATGCAGTCTGCAATCTTGGTAGTGGTCTATCGTTAGACCATTTTGGGATGCCCAGTAGGATCAAACCCATTGGAGCACAACTAGAGTGTGAGCCTAGCAATTCACAAAAAACGTTACTGGTTCACTTTGCCAAGCTCCTTCCTCTGTGCAATTTTCCTATAATTTCTGGTTGCCTGGGTTTCACATTTTGGTCCTCTAGCCAGAATGCTGTATCTTTAGTTATCCCACTTTGGTGTCCATAGGGCAACCTTCCACAGGTTGGAGAGAGAAAGAAGAAAACTGGTAACCTAGTTCACCCCACTCTCTTGGGATCACAGCTCCATCAACTGGAGAGGAAAGCTTCCTTCTGTCCTAGTTCTGGCTCCTGTTGATTTGTGGCCTCTGTGATGGATGGCTGTTGTAGGACTGTGGAATACAAGAAAATGAACAGAAGGAAAATAGATGGAGGGAGACCTCTGAACCCTCTCTGAGTTTTAAGAGTGCCTTTTTCTGAGCCTGATCTGGAGAGCTTCTCCTGGAACTCTGTTCACACTAATGCCCACTTTCAGGTTCCAGGCTGCATTGAGTTCAGCCCCAAAGATACCACAAAGGAAAAAGAAAATGGTAAACATCACCAGTTTGGTGGTCCTTTGAATTCTGATGTCCTTCCTCAGTCCATCTGCAACCATTTACCTTTGGAGTCTTCAGATCACTGCCCCATACATTCTATCCAGAGTTTGTAGGGGTGTTTTCTGAGAGACTCTCTGGGTTTTTGTAAGGATTCAGTGTGACATTTTATGTTGTATCAGAACGCCTGACATAAACTAAAGGCTGGTTAAATATTATATATTACTGTCTTTACTAACTTTATTTTAGTTAATTAATCTATTTACCAAGATTAATAAGAAATGTCAAATTCCTTTTGAAGTATTTAAAACTGAAAGACTGAGAGCCTGGATGGCTCAGACCGTTAAGCATCTGCCTTCCACTCAGGGCATGATCTCAGCGTCCTGGGATCAACTCCCTGCTCAGTAGGGAGTCTGCTTCTCCCTCTGCCCCTCCTCTGTGGCATGCTCGCTTGTTTGTTCTCTCTCTCTCTCAAATAAATAAATTTTAAAAATAAACAATAACAACAAGCCACAAATCTGCCCAGGACCATGTATGATAAAGTCTTCTTTTGAAAATTATTTGTGAGAAATACCTTTTGTCTCCATCCCTCCATTCAACTTGATCAGAAGTCATGTTTATTTACAGTTAGGATGTCCTGCTTTTAGTGGTATCTATGTCACAGAACATGGTGATTTCAAGATGCCATCCCCCTGTCATTTGTAGATCCAAATGGAGATATGAGGAATGGATAGGGCAGGGAAGCTCTGGTTCAAGGATGGTGTTTTTCTTTCTTTTGAGTCCTTGTTTGTGAGCACAAGCCAATTACTGTGTTTACTTATTTATTTGTAACTTAGCCCTGAGGAAAAAGAACAGGGTTTAGAGTCTGGAGAATTCAGTTCTTCTATACCAGAGTTCTTCTATGCCAGCTACAGCTTATGAGCCAAAAAACTCTGGCTTATATACCACTTGTAAATATATACATAAAATAATAAATAATGTAGTAGGTAAAGGAAATTTCACTGGAAAACAGGCATGCTCAGTTCTTTAAATAACTGTCTTTACATAACTGTCTACTTTCTCTTTTTTCCCCACGGTTTTATTGAGAAATAATTGCATACATTGTTGTACATGTTTAAGGTATACAGTGTAATGGTTTAATATATTGCTAAATGATTGCCCCACTAGGTTTAGTTAATACCTATCATCCCATACAGATACAACAAATAGGAAAGAAAAAAATACTCCTTGTGATGAGAACTTTCAGGACATGTTGTCTTAACAACTTTCCTGTTTTACTATGGTCATCATGTTATATGTTGCATCCCTAGTACTTATTTATCTTAGAACTGGAAGTTTGTACTTTTTGACCACCTTCCTCTAATCCCTGCCTCCCACCTCTGGTAAGCACAGATCTGATCTCTTTTTCTATGACTTGGTTTTGTTTTTGTTTTAGATTCTAAATCATACAGTATTTGTCTTTCTCTGTCTGACTTATTTCACTTCAAGTTCCATCTATGTTTTTGCTACTGGTAGGATTTCCTCATTTGTTGTGGCTGACTAATATTCCACTATATGTACAACTTCTTTATCCATTCATCCATTGATGAACACTTAGATTGTTTCCATGTATTGGCTGTTCTAAGTAACACTGCTATGAACATGGGGGACAGATATCTTTATGAGTTAGTGTTTTCATTTTCTTTAGGTAAATACCCAGTAGAGGAATTGCTGTGTCATATGGTAGCTTTATTTTTAACTTTTTGAGGATCCTCCATACTGTTTTCCACAGTGGCTGCACACTTTACAATCCCACCAACAGTACAGAAGTGTTTCCTTTTCTCAGCATCCATACAAGCATTTGTTAACTCTTGTCTTTTTGATCATGGCCATTTCTGACAGGTGTGAGGTGATATCTTTTTGTGATTTTAATCTGCATTTCCCTAATGACTAGTGATGTTGAGCATCTTTTCATGTATCTATTGGCTTCTTGCTTATCTTCTTTGGAAAAATGTCTCTTTGGGTCATTTTCAATGACAATTTTCATGCTATAACAGTAGAGTTTATTATTACAACAGAAACCGGCCTGCAAAATCTAAAATATTTACTATATGTCTCCTCACAGCTTGAAGGCCCCTGTTCTAAACATACCTCTGTCCATTTGGGCCAACACTTTTTTTCTCCTAGGGTACCACTTTCCACATTTAAATGCAAAGAATAAGCTGAATTTGTTGATCTGTAAGGACCCAGCATGCTAGGACTCTGCCACCATTATTAAGGGCCAACCCATTTGGGACCCAATAACAACCAAGAAGTTGACTTTAAACTCTTGTTTGTGAAAAATTTCAAACACATACAAAAGTAGAGAGAATGATATAACAGGTTCTTCTGCTGTACTTATCACACAACTTCAATAAATATGATCTTATGTCCAATCTTGTTTCAACCATACCCTCCCAGTTCCCAAGCAAACCCCCCACTCCTTACCCCACTAGATTTTAAAAAAGCAAATCCAAGGCATTGTCGTGCTATTCGTAAACATACTATGCAGCTTTAAGAGATGAGGACTCTTTTTTTTTTAATATTTTATTTATTTGACAGAGAGAGATCACAAGTAGGCAGAGAGGCAGGCAGAGAGAGAGAGAGAGAGGAGGAAGCAGGCTCCCTGCCCAGCAGAGAGCCTGATGCGGGACTCGATCCCAGGACCCTGAGATCATGACCTGAGCCGAAGGCAGAGGCTTAACCCACTGAGCCACCCAGGTGCCCCGAGGACTCTTTTTTAAGACATAATATATGATACTATTTAAAAAAAAATTTATGGAGATGAAACTCACAAAATATAAAACTCACCATTTGAGCCATTTTGAAGTATACAATTCAATTGCTTTTAGTTCTATTTACAAATGTTTTCCTTCACCACTGGTAAGCACAGAAAACAGGAAATTCCAATATATTTCCAGCATCCATTGGCAGTCACTTCTAATTCCATCCTCCCCCACATCCTCACAACCATTAGTCTACTTTCTGACTGTATAGATTTACCTACTTCGGACATTTCATATGCATGAAATTATATAGTTGTAGCCTTTTTTGTCTGGCTTCTTTCACATAACACGTATCTTTTTGAGGTTTATTGATGTCATAGCAGCCACAAGTACTTCATTTCTTCTGGATACAAAACATTTTGTTTATCCATTCAATGGCTGATGGACATCTGGGTTGTTGCCTATACTTTTTGGGTATTGGGATTAACACTGCTATAAAGATTCATGTATAACTTCTTGTGAAAGCATATGTTTTCATTTCTCTTGAGTATGTATGTAAGAGTGGAATTACTGGATTGTATGGAAAGTGTACATTTCACTTTTTGAAGAGCTGTTGAACTGTTTCCCAAAGTGGCTGTACCATTTTACATGCCCATCAGCCATGTGTGTGGTTCTGATTTCTCTGCATTCTTGCTAACACTTGTTATCATCTATTTTTCTGATTATAATCATCCTGGTGGATGTGAGATGGTATCTCACTATGGTTTTGATTTGAATTTTCCTAGAGACTAATGATAATGAACATCTTTTTATGTGCTTATTAGCTATTTATAGTTATTTTTTGGAGGAATGTCTATCAACTCCTTTGCCCATTTTTAAACTGGGTTATTTGTCTTTTTTATTGTTGCATTATAAGAGTTCTTTATATTTTCTGGATATTAGACCGTTGTCAGAAATATGATTTAGAAATATCTTTTTCCATTCTGTAGACTTTCTTTTCATTTTCATTATGGTGTCCTTTGATGCATAAAATTTTTAAATGTTGATGAACTCCACTTTATTTTCTCCTTAGTTGTTTGTGTTTTGGGGTCATATTTAAGACTATTACCTAATCCAAGGTCACATACTATTACAACTAAACAAATGACAACAATTTCCTAATGTTACCAGATTTGTAGTCAATGTTCAAGTTTCTGTGATGATCTCAAAAATGTCTTTTTATAATTGCTGTTTGTTTGATGAAAGAACCCAAAGACCACAAATTGCATCTGTGTGATAAGTCTCTCAAGTCTCTTTAAACCAAAGGGGTCCTTCTCTGGGTGTCTTTTTCCCTTGTCATTCATTTATCTCTAGAGTTTCCCACATTCTAGATTTTGCTGATTGCATCCACAAGAGAGCTTCACCATGTTTCTCTACTTCCTAGATGTCCCAGAAGATGAGTAGTTAGAGCCAGAAGCTGATCAGATTCAGGTTCCAAATTTTGCCAGGAAGCCTTGCTAGGTGGTGCCATGGACTTGGTACTACCTCACATCAGGAAGCACATACTGCCTGGTTGTCTCTCATTTTGTGATGTTAAGTTTGATCAGGGATTTCCGATGTTGTCAACTTGGCCATTCCATTTTATAGTCCCTATCAGCTTTTCGTGAATGGTTTTAGCAGTCATTGGTGAGTATTGCCTAGCTCCATTATTTCATTAGAGGTTGGAAAGTACAGCTGGTTAACTTGCTCAATGGTTGCTGTCAACTGAATACCAAAACTTCCAAAGGGATTATTTATTTTGAATAATGTCACACAACCTACCAGTACCTGTATTCACCCTCCTTCTCATACTCTGACTTTTAGCCTCCTTACTTTTTTCTTTTTTTTTTTTGAGCTAAATTGCAGCTGAGATCATGTGGTTCACATTCCACAGAATTGTCTTGTCATTTATTTACTATATGGTTTTAGACACCAAGGGAATGCGTATCCTAGATATTATTTACATCCATTGTCCTTGTCATAATTATGAAATCCCTGAAGATAGTCTTTCGAGTCATTCTTTTTTCTCTTATTTCCAACTCCTCAGTTTCTTTCCTCTCCCCCAACACACATGTCTTTCATCTTCCAAAGACTTTTGTAGAGTCAGGAATGGAATAGGATAAGCTTTACACTAAAGTGCAAAGGATTCACTCTTGCCTGTCTATGAGTTTGCATTTTAAAAGAGAAAGGTACCTAAATACTTAACCTAAAAAAAAACAACAACCCTAGTGATGAGATATCAAGCTGGAATGCTAAGATTTTTCTTTCAGCCAGAGTCTTCCCTGACAAAAGTGAGCAATCACAAGTCCTTTTTAACCCTCAAAACACAGGGTGTGACCTATACATTATGTCTATTCTTGGTGGAGAACCTCCTGCTCTCAATAGTTCCATTTCAGAGGTCTTCCAGATCTCTAGGAGGTGTTGGAAGCCACAGAGTCAAATGCCTAAATAACAGATAGGGATAGGATAGCCAATTATGACCACATCATCTTAAAACCAGGTTTAAGTTGTACATATTAGAGAATTTTAGACTTCTCTGCTACTCCCCCAATAAAGCAAAAAACACTTTTAAAATAGATTATTAGCTAGGCTTAGCTTTGGCTGCAAGTAACAGAGAAACTTAAAATAACAACAGCTTAAGCAGTATGGGTGTTTATTCCTCTCATGTTCCAGGAATCTAGAGACTGTCTAGCACAATTGTGGCGCTGCACTGTGTCAGAGACCTAGGCTTCTTTGTGTTGCTTCACTGTACCTGGATTCCATTCTCAGGGATCCCATGGCCCTGATTACTGGTACTGCCCTGCCCTCATTACATCTGAATTCTGACCTCCACAAAGGAGGAGGAGGGCAAAGATGAGCATGTCTCCTCTCTTTAAAGATGCACTCTAAAGTTGTATATACCACTTCCTCTTTGTATCAGCCAGAATTAGCCACATCACCACACCTACCAGTCTTTATTCCAAGCAGCCATGGGTTTAATTAAAAATCATGGGTTTTATTATGGAAGAAGAAGAAGATGGATAATAGGGAAAAAGTAATATCAGCCACAAAAGAACCCATATTATACCCGCAAACAAGAAGCTATAGGGTATTTTGTGCACTCCTCCCCAAATTAAAAACAAGATGCTCTTTTTTTCTTTAAGATTTTATTTATTTATTTGAGGGAGAGAGAGGTAGCAAGAGAGAACATGAGCAGGGATGGGAGGTGTGGAGAGGGAGAAGCAGACTCCCTGCTGAGCAGGGAACATGACAACACCAACACGGAGCTCCATCCCAGAACCCTGGGATCATGACCTGAGCTGAAGGTAGATGCTTAACCAACTGAGCCACCCAGAGGCCCCCAAAACAAGATACTCTTAAATTATTCATTCACCAATGCTTAACTATTATCGGTTATTTTCAATAGGACTGATTTTTCTTCCTAACATCCCATCAAGCTTTGATCCCTAATCCTCCTACAGAAAAAGACCAATTCTTTCTGGTGCCTTTTTGGTGTCACTTGAAAGCCTACACTTGATAAAACAAAATTATTGTGGCCAGTTGTCTCTATTTCAGGAACTTTCCTTTTTAGGAGAAAAAGCTTCTAAAATAGTTTCATGTGTATTGTATTTTTAAAGTTGGAGTAAATGCATGCTCATTGAATCTATTTAGTACTTGGGTTTGTCAGCTTGGGTTTTTGAATTGGTCATGTGGGAGAGGAATTCCTTGAAATCTTTTATTTATTTTCTGCTTTATATAAAGCACACCATGTTCCCAGGCTCAAATGTTGTAAAAGAAATCCTCACTTCCAAAATAACATATTGTCCAAAGTGGTTGCCCTAACTCACTCCTCTGGTTAATGGCGGCTGACTCATTGTGTGCTGGCAAGACTTCCACCTTCCACAAACAGTTTGAATTCTGTAGACATTAGGACAAGCTTCCTGTTTGGTCAGGCAGTGGCTAAGAATCAAATAAAGGTTGTGGTTTTTCTCTCTGGATATGATATCCAAGATGGAACTCACTGTGGGAGAGCTTCAGTGTTATTCTTGTTGGATGGCAGAGAATGCCTAGGGATCCTCCCATCAGTCATCCCTTGAACCTCTCCCATGGTAGAGATCCAAATTCTCATATTTCCACTAAAAGTTTCCCTGATCATCATTCAAGTCCCTCCGGTCTGTACCTTACTTTTCCAGACATGTAATCTCAAGGCGAGTATAACAATTTGCATGCTTGTCTTCCAGGATTCCATCTATGACCAAAAACTTTGCCTGCATTTTCTTTGAGCTGCTCCTTTCCTCTTCAACAGTGCAGTCTGTAGAGCCCTTCCTATATTCTCATACATTTTCTTTCCTAACTTACTTGCACCTTCTCCCTCATCTTTTTTTTTTTTAATCATTGTTAAACTTGGATATCCCCTCACTCCCCAATCACCACCATCAATTTCTGATTCTGTGAACAATGGCTCTTCGTTTGCAATGGGTTTGATCTGGAATGACCTGATGCTCTATTTGTACATGATATCTCTCTCCTACAAGAGTTATCTAAATCCTTGCCTATTCAAAATGTTAAGGATGAAGGTCAGAATTGCAAGTCAAAGAGAATCAAGGGATTGATTATCATTCTTTGCCATAACTCTAGAATATTACCATATTTTAAAGGATAACACACCTAAAATACAAGTACAACCCACCCCTAAACTCATTGATTCAGGGGCTTTTTTCCACTCCTTTTTTTTTTTTTTTTTTTTTTGCCCCCACTGTTTTAGAGGAGTATGCTAGAGGGTACGGTAGGAATACTAAGTCAGCTTCTGCATTTTTCTTTTTTTGGTTACCACTTTCTAAAGATTATAGCATGAGTTTATTGCCTATATTTCTCACTTGGTTATGCTTATTTGTGGATAATTTTTCTTGGGTTTTGAAGGATATAATTAACATCTGACTTCACTTTGTCCCCCTATTCTAGAAGGCTTTATTATCCCACAGGATTTTGGGGGGAAAATGAACTATTCAACTGATTATTTCTCAAAACCAGTTTCCCAGAAGACTTTACCAGTTCCACATTAAGGTTAAGAAACAGTGATGGTAGGGGCTCCTGGGTGGCTCAGTGGGTTGGGCCCCTGCCCTTGTCTCGGGTCATGGTCTTGGGGTCCTGGGATCAAGCCCCACGTGGGGCTCCCTGCTCAGCAGGGAGTCTGCTTCTGCCTCTCTCTCTGCCTGCCTCTCTGCCTACTTGTGATCTCTGTCTGCCAAATAAATAAATAAAATCTTTAAAAAAAAAAGTGATGGTAGCAAGAAAGATATGATAAAAGACAATGAAACATATTGCTGCTCTTATCCAGTCAAAAATTATTTCTAAGATAAGGACAAAGCCAGATTACACTTCCCAAGGCAAATGCTGATGAGTTACAAAATCACTTCAATAAATAACTACTTTTTACCTACTTGAGTTCAATCTATTCCTTTTTTTCATTATGGCAAAATAGACATAAAATATACCATCCTAACCATTTTTAAACGCACAGTTCAGTGGCATTAAATACATTCACAGTATTGTGCAATCATCACCACCATCTCCAGAACTCTTTTTTTAAAAGATGTATTTATTTGAGGGGTGCCTGGGTGGCTCAGTGGGTTAAGCCTTTGCCTTCGGCTCAGGTCATGATCTCAGGGTCCTGGGATCGAGTCCCGCATCGGGCTCTCTGCTCAGCAGGGAGCCTGCTTCCTCCTCTCTCTCTCTCTCTGCCTGCCTCTCTGCCTACTTGCGATCTCTCTCTCTCTCAAATAAATAAATAAAATCTTAAAAAAAAAAAGATGTATTTATTTGAACGAGAGAGAGAGAGAGAGAGAGCGCGCACAAGAGAGCCAGGATGAGTGCGGGGAGCGGCAGAAGGAGAGAGAGAGAAAATCCTTCAGCGGGCTTCCCACTCAGCAGAGAGCCAAACACAGGGCTCAATCCCAGGAACCTGAGATCATGACCTGAGCCGAAATCAAGAGCAGGCTGCTTAGCCAACTGAGCCACCCACACACCCCTTCAGAACTCTTTTCCTCTTGTAAAACCAAAGCTCTTTACCCATTAAACATTAACCCATTTTCCTTCCCTAGCTCCTAGCAGCCGCCATTCTACTTTCTGTCTCTATGATTTTATGTACTCTAGATACCTCATACAAGAGAAATCAGACAGTATTTGTCCTTTCTGTGCTGGGCTTATTGCACTTAAAATAGTGTTCTCAAGGTTCATCCATGTTTTAGCATGTGTCAGAATTTCCCTTGTTTTAAGGCTAAATAATATTCCATTGTATGCATATGTATACAAACACACACACACACACACACACACACACACACACCGTATTTTGTTTATTCATTTATTTGTCTATGGATATGTGGGGTTGCGTCTGGTTTTTGCGAATAATACTGCTCTGAACATTGGTGTACAAATATCTCTTGAGACTTTCTTTTCCATTTTTCTGGATATATACCCAGAAATAAAATTGCTGGATCATATGGTAATTCTATTTTTAATTTCTTGAGGAATCATCACACTGTTTTCTATCAATTTATTCCCTTTAGCTTAAAATGTAATCTCATGATGGGGAGCAATTCACCCAGGATTTAGGTTTGCTTTTGAAAAGACTGCTGAAAACAGAGTCTAAATATTAGTAATTTAATAGTAGCCCCAAGTTAGAAAAACTATATGGCAATTACAACCAACTTAGCAAAACACTAGGGGAAAAGAACATATGAAATAAATAATGAACAATGGATTTGGATATAATTACTCTTTCCCTACTTGGAACTGTGCTGTGGGTAATGCTCACTAATTTCCTTCTATTTCAGGTATCCCCAAAGAGGCTCTGGGTGATCAGCACCTGGCAAAAACTAGGATGCTCTCCCCAAAGAAACACTTCCATGGGAGTGAGACAGAAACAGTTTGAAGTCTATTCACCATGGTTTGGTGTCCTGTGGATTTCACTGGAATGAATCACTAAATTGGGTTTCCAGAATGCTACCCTGAGAAAAGTGGGCAGAGCTCTCTTTGAATTAAAACCAAGGGTCTGGAATACATCTTGTGTTCCCCTGCCAGGCGGAGGACTGTCTGTGGAGGAGGCAGAGTCGGCAGCAGGGTGGGCTTTCTTCCCACAGCTACTAGGGGACTTTTCTGGGAAATGAGAGAACGTATTTGTCTGCACTTCAAACTTGTCACTTTTCATACGCTAGGTGAGGCCTGAGGTTGCCTGTTTTCAAGTTCTAGGCTTAGTTTTTATTGAAAAAATATAACTTCCAGCTTTACAAATTATGGATAAGGGTGTGAAAGCGTGTATTTTTAGGCACTTGTGATTTAAAAACGAAGAAAGAGGGGCGCACCCAGGTGGCTCAGTCGGTGAAGCATCTATCCAAGTCTTGGTATTAACTCAGGTCATGAGCTCAAGGTCGTGAGATGGAGCCCCACATCAGACTCTGCAGCTGAGTGGGAGGTCTGCTTAAGATTCTCTCCCTCTGCCGCTTCCCCCACTCATGCTCTTTCTCTTTCTCTCTCTCTAAAATAAGTAAATCTTTTAAAAAAAGAGAGAGAAAGTACATCAGGCTTCTTAGATGTCAAATGGGTCTTATAAAAACTACATTTTGATGGGTTTAGTAGAAATGATCTCAAAACATGTGGATTAAATTTTCCAAGAAGCACACACAGATTTAGAAATTAGAAGGAAAGAGATCTTGGCAATGCTAGTTTGGGGCCTTCCCAGCCTCCAAATGCTTTGCTGTTCTTGGTGCCTGGTGGGTTTCTAGAATCACACTCGGTGGTTTTTGGTGCTGGTGACTCACAGGATGGTTGACCGAAGAGTTGCCTGAGAAATGAGGCATCGCCAGTGGCCAAACTGAGCAAGTTAGACGGAAAACTACTCGAGCGCTCATCGTTCAGGTTGGCTCTCCCTATCACCAGATTCCCCGGTGACTCAGCCATTCTTGTCCCATTTGTCACTTGGAACGTCCCTGGAATGAGCACCAACAGATCTGCCACGAGTAGCACCTGCTCAGTCAAGGTCAGCATACACACAGGGGTGCACTCACCCACCTCCTGCTTCACGCAGTTGAAGTGGGGAAGGAGGCAGCGCAGAGCAGGAAAGGAACATAGGCCTCAAAATCACAGGTTCGACTCTTGGTGCCACCACTTACCAGCACTTCTTCCTTCAACTCCACAGGGCCATTTATCACAGCATTGTGAGGACACAAGGAGGTAACTGGCATAAAGGTGCCTAAAAACGTGTGGGGCACGTAGGAGGTGCCTAATCAATGGCAGTTGGTGGCGGTAGGCAGATGCCTGTTTCAGTTCTTTGTTCCTTTTTTATTATGCCTCTTCCTGCTTCCTCTGGAAAACAACCTTTTACCCAGTGGTCTGGTCCCCAGATCAGAATCATAATATGCAAGGGTGGTACAAATTGCCTCAGGTGGTTTTCTAAGCATGCAGATTCTTGGGCCCCATGTCTGTTTGGAGGTGTATTAAAATAATACACACACACACACACACACACACACATGCTGGTCCAGGCATAAATCAATTCTGGAAATATACACAAGAACTCATTACACAAATCCTGAGAAGTACAATGAGGAGTGGGGGTGAAGAGAATATAATGCTTCATATTCCAGCTTTCTGAACTGTTGGGTATATTTTCTTTAAATATGGACATATTTTTATTTTATAATTTTAATTTAATAACTACAGAAATAATAAAAACAACTAAAAGAAAATACAAATAATGATTTATCTGACTTTGAGAGGGGAAACCATGAAAAGAAAATAATTACAAAGAAAGAAAAGGATGGGGGCACCTGGATGGCTCAGTCATTAAGCGTCTGCCTTCAGCTCAGGTCATGATGCCCTGAGCCCTGCATTGGGCTCCCTGCTCAGTGGGAAGCCTGGTTCTCCCTCTCACACTTCCCCCTGCTTGTGCTCCCTCTCTTGCTGTGTCTCTCTCTGTAAAATAAATAAAATCTTAGGAAGAAAGAAAGAAAGAGAGAAAGAAGGAAAGAAAGAAAAGAATGGACTTATATAATAATATAAAACTTGTGTAAATCAGTATACCACCAATACACACAAACACATGTAAAAGCAAAGTGACTATGAAAATGAACAGTCACCTGGCAAAACTCATCAGGGAAAAAAGAGATATCACAAAAATTATTAACAATAGGAATGAAAAAAGGGACATCAATACCTGATGTAATTACAAATTAAAAAAGTAAAAAGGGGATATTATAAAATTGTTCCTGGTAAATAATATGGAATTTTAGATGAGGTGCACAAATTGCTAGAAAAACATACAAAAACAAAACTGATTCAAAAAGAATTAGAAAATCTGAAAATTCCTATACCTACTGAAGAAATTGAATCTCTGATTAAAAACCTTCCTGCAAAGAAAACTACAGGCCAATATAACATGACCAGTGAATTATACCAAACACTTAATAAGGAAATATCTGTAACTGATAAGGGACTAAAATACTTACTAAGTAGCTCTCCTAAAAGTCAATGGATTATGGACATTGGGGAAGGCATGTGCTATGGTGAGTGCTATGAAGTGTGTAACCTGGCGAGTCACAGACATGTACCCCTGGGGCTAATAATACATTATATGTTAATAAAAAATAAAAAAATTTTTAAAAAGTCAATGGAAAAGAAGCCTCATTAAAAACAGAAAACAGGGGAACCTGGGTGGCTCAATGGGTTAAAGCCTCTGCCTTCGGCTCAGGTCATGATCTCAGGGTCCTGGGATCGAGTCCCACATCGGGCTCTCTGCTCAGTGGGGAGCCTACTTCCTCCTCTCTCTCTGCTTGCTTCTCTGCCTACTAAATAAATAATACTAAATAAATAAATATCTTTAAAAAAACACCAGAAAACATCACAAGAAGGCAACTGACAGAAAAAAAAGGAAAAGAAACTTAAACTACCTATAAACTTATTAGAATGTTCATTCTTAATAATTACACAAAGAAGGAGTTATCATTTTTGTATTGTTGAAGATAGGATTCATTGCTGATCACTAGGCACTTGCAGAGAGCGATTCAGTGGTAACTACAAAATCTATATGTCATTTGACCCAACACTTCCGCTTACAGGAATTTAAGAAAATGAACACAGACAAAGAGGAAAAGTGTATAAGAACGTTCATCTATTTGTTATTAATAGTAAGACAATTATAGAAATCTTAAATGTCCAATGATAAGTTAAATAAAATCATCTCCACCATATCCATACAATGGCATATTATGAGGACATCAGAAGTAATGTCAAAGAATAGTAAAAAGAACCCTTCAGCCTGGGTCATGATCTCAGCGTCCTGGGATTGAGCCCTATATCAGGCTCCCTGCTCAGTGGGAAGCCTACTTCTCCCTCTGCCTGTAGCTCCCCCTGCTTGTGTTCCTTCTCTCACTATTTCTCTCTGTCATAAATAAATAAAATCTTAAGAAAAAAAAAAAAGAATAGTAAAAAGACATTTGTAGAAAACAGTGAAAAAATGGTCAGAAAATAGGATTGGCTTGCTTCTGTTTATGTGTACCCACCCCTCCCCCCATCTCCCCCATCACACAAACGCTCATGGGAAGAAAACTGAAAAAAAAAAAACACATGAAATGTCCAAGTGGTTCTTCTGCATGGTGTGATTCTAGGTGATTTGCATTTATTTTCTTTTTTGTTTGGTAACATTTTCCAAATCTTATACAATGAATATTCATTAATCATATAAGATATAGGAAAATTGATAATACTTGTGGCAATAAAGATGGAAACACAACAACACGAAGGATATCTGCATTTCCTGTGTGACAACGCTTAACCCAATTATTTCCATAAACATTCTGACGAGTGCACACTGGTATCATCCCCATTTTACAGATGAGCCTACCAGACTTGGACATAGGAAGTAATTTTCCCCCAGGTCAAAAAGACAGTGTGAGGAGAAGCCAGGATGCAAATGAAAACCTTTCTGACTCTGGAAGTCTACATTATGAAGACCACCTCCCAATGTTGGTTGACTACTAGTCAACCCAGTGCCAGAATCTGGAAGAACTTCACAGCAATTACAAAGCCCAAGTAGCTGATTTTGAGAACACCATTGGGCATCTATTCCGTGCTATGCAAACCAGAACAAAGATGGGATGAGCCACCTTTTCATCTGTCATTCAGAAACGGAAGATCTGCACCAAATGAAAATCTGGGCAGACTTCCCTCTCCTGTGTTGGCGCTTTTCTTTTGAAGCAGCCAGTGTTGTCCCTGTTTCCCATCTGTAGCTCTTTTTCTCTGTGTTCAGCAGAATAAAACACTTTCAGGAAACAACTGGGCAGGAAGTAATGGAGGACTGAGTTTCATCCTGGGAGGTTTGATTCCCACAAGTAAAGAGCTGTGGTGGGAGTGGCTGGGGAGTATTGTCAGCGCATGGGGACTGTCGTGCTTTATGAACTCCATCTGTTCAGAGCATCTGGGACTCATGCAAAGTGGCAGGACAAGATTCTATTTCATTTCGGCTTATCCCTATTAGATCAAATCCTGTTAGAAATTGGGGGCTAGCTAAAAATTTTGTGCATCAGCTCATCAAGCACAGACATCAGATGTAGGTCTGAGAAGGTACTCAATCCACTCCACTTGGTGTGGGGCCAAGTGAAAAGCATGTACTCCATGTAGGTATTACCCAACACAAGCTCTGAATGGAGCTCACCTCATTCTAGGATGAGAAGACAGAGAGAAATGTGGGGAAAAATGTCACCAAGTAAAAAGAAGAAAGCATCATTTTCAAGACTCAGAGAAATCTGAAATCTGAAGAATGGTTTATCATAAGAACCAGGAGAAAATTGTTTGGAGGTACTTCTAGGATATAGAAAGACATGACTCTGTGAAACATGTACAAAAAACTAGAAAAAGCATAGCTTCCATTAAAAAATAATGGCATTGAATGAAAAGAGATACATGAGAGGAGAAAAGAGAGCAAATAAAAAAACTGAAATCCTAGAGTGATCATTCATTAGTTATTTATTCAGGAAACTTGTAATGTTCACGTATGTGCTGAGCACAGAAATAGAACCAGTAAGGAGTGGAGTTAACATGGTAAAAATTAAGTCAGAGATGTAGAAGACAAACTTCAGAAGATTTTTAAAAATTCAGGGAGAACAAAGAGATGAACATTGGAGAGAAGATGAAGGACATGGAGAACAGGAATTGGAGGTCTAATCCAGCAGCAATAGATCCTTCTGGTGATTAAAAACAACAACAACAAATAAATAAACAGATAAAAACAAGGACAATGGGGGCATATACCATAACCAAAGATAAAGATATTTTCCTAAGCTTAAAAAATAAAAACAAATAAATATGACAGGAAAATGAAACTAGTTTACTACATTCCAGGCAAAATCAATGAAAAGAGAACCATCTTTTGTCATAACATGAAGTTTTAAAAAAATTAACAGTAATTTTTAGAAATGATTTAAAAAATACTCATGCAGGAAGAAAATTATCTATAAAGAAATGGCACCCAGGCTGGCCATAGACCTTTCACTTGTAAAGGATTTTTTTTTTTTTTAGATTTTTATTTATTTGACAGAGATCACAAGTAGGCAGAGAGGCAGGCAGAGAGAGAAAGGAAGGGAAGTAGGCTCCCCACCGATCAGAGAGCCCGATGTAGGGCTCGATCCCAGGACCCTGAGATCATGACCTGAGCCGAAAGCAGAGGCTTTAACCCACTGAGCCACCCAGGCGCCCTGACCTTTCACTTGTAAAACAAAAATCCCAAATGAAAAAGTAGCCAAATTGCCAAAATTCTGAGACAAAATGGTCGGAAACAAGTAAGTTTAGGCACAGCATAACTGTGCATAAAAATGTAAAGATGGTTTAAAATATGTTAGAGTTTGGAAAATATCATGAAAATTACTGTAAGTATTCCAACTTATTGAGGGTTTGGGGAGCAGTGAATAGCACCCATCTTCTCTGCCTAAGTTCTGAACTGATTTAGAAATACAAGTTGGGCAGATGGGCTAAAATATTCACCTTCTGTTACTACTAAAGTTCCTGTTGGAGAATATGCCTTGTGTATGAACTACTGGATTTCCTAACTGAATCCTAGGATTAGACACCTGTACCCACAAATATCTCCCTGACATCGATGTCTGTCCTGGTAAACATTCAGTGTGCAGGGGGCTGAGCAGAACAGATGCTTTCTGAAGGTAGGCTTGGTTTAGAAAGGATGGGGCAATTCCATACATGGCTGATTTTTCACTCCGAACTGCTCCACTCCCACTCCTGTCCAGGAGAAGTGAGAGAGGGGGTGAGAAAAGGGGCCAGGGGTTCTACTAGTGACCTCAGGACTTACTGATGGAAGGGATGGAAGGGAAGGGAAGGAAGAAGCACCCCTCTTCTCCCTGTCATATCATTCTGTGTCTCCATTTCCTGCCCCTTTGCCCTCCCCACCCCGCCCTACTGCAGCTGCCTGAGAAGTACAAATGAAAAACTGAAAATTGAGGAAGTTGTGATATAAAAGGTTTGACATTTATGTTTCCTACTAGAACCTGTTCTAAGTAAAAAACAAAACAAAACAAAACAATAGAAGTCAAGACAAAATTTATGTTATTCATTATAGGATTATGTATTATTTAAAGATAGCCCTATACTATTTATAATAGGAAAATATTTAAATGATTTAAATCATTATCTTTAGGAAATGGAAAAGTGCCTTAAAAGTGATGTGTTTAAAAGATCTCTAACAACATGGGGATCTGCAAGAATCATAATGATATGTTGCACAGGAGTTGTATGTAGTTTTAGCCCATTTGTCAACCAGAGCTGACGGTAAGTGCTTTTTTTTTCTTTCAGGTAGATTTTGAAGGCATATCTGGGGTCAGTGGGAAGAATGGTGTGATTGAGAGTGGACATGGGATGTTGTTGTTTGGGGCAGGATGGGGGTCAGGGTAGGAAATGATGTGATACCTGCCAATTATCTGCCCTCCATCTTGTTGGTGTGTAAGGAGAAGAAGGCAAACAGAACAAGATGTGAGGAAGTTAGACCAAAATGTAAGTAAATGTGGCCTCAGGGAGTCAGGATCATGTGTGGTGTAATTCCAGCTTTCCTTATGAGTTTCTACTATGGATGATCTAAGAGCTGGTCTCCCTGGGATTGAGCTCTGGCTCTGCCACTTCAGGGCACATGTCACTTAACTTCTCAGTGCCTCGGTTTTGTCTCCCAAATAAATGGTGGTAATAATTGCACCTATGTCATGAGGTCAGGACTAAGGCACATAGGCCAAGATTAAATGGATTAAAATATAAGAATGTGTGTAGGACAGTGTCCAGCACACATCTCATACAAAATTTAGCCATTAGTATTAATAGTAGTAGCAGTGAGCAAATCTTTTTTCTATAATGAGCTAAAAAGAAAAAACGGGAAAGATAATGCAGAACTGTGAAAAAAAAAGTTTGATAACATGTGAACTAGCTAAAGCCTTCATATAAGATTTTTTGTTTAATTTGGATGCAGCTATATAAATCTGTTATACAAGTGGGAAAACATTTGAGAGAAATAGCAAAAAATAAGAGACTTTTAAGAGATTAAAATTAGGGGTTTTAAAAAGCATTTCCCTTTAACTTTATTAAGTTATTTAAAAATATGCATGTGATTTAAAAAAACAACAACCCTCTCCCATTTCCTTACAGACAAATACCTTCATCTGTAGTAGATGTTCATAATTGTGTTTGATCAGAATTTCTCTGCCTTTTTTTCTGGAAAGAACAGTCCCCCTTTTCGGGGCTTCATCCTCATTCATAATCATGGGGGTTTGTAAAATACTGTTAAAGCTGATTGATCCAAGAGAGGGCACTTGACCCAAGCCGGGCCAGTTAGAACCCTTCCTTGGGGAATTTTGAACTTGGGAGTAGAGAGTATGATATACATATATATATATGTGTATGTATAGATATGTGTATATGTGTGTGTGTGTGTATGCACATGTACATACTATCTGTCTCTCTTATCATCTGATCTGTCATCTGTTGATTGTGTCCTGCTAACATTTATGTCCTTGGTCCCAGATATTCCACTAACCCTGCCTTTCCTACAGTTTCATTGTTTAATCCTTGTTCCATTTATGGAGAAACCCTAATATCATTCCAATAAACTTCTCTTTTTGCCTGAGCTAGTTTGAGCTAGAACTGTAACTAATTCATATATCAGTTTTGCTAATAATAGCAAAAAAATAGGGAACTGTCTTAATCAACAACCTTAGGGAATGCTTCAATAAATTATGTCACATCCACGATGGGAAATCACGCAGTCATTAAAATAATACCTTCAATATATATCTGAGAAATCATTTGGAATGTTCTTAAATGAAAACAAGAGCCCACTACCTGACATTGGAAGAGGGATGAAGATTGGGCGCCATTCAGGAATAAGGACCAGCATGTGCAGAGGCCTTGAGGTCCATGAACTTGGCTTGGGAAGGTACTGACAGGAGGCTAGTGTACTTGGAACAAAGAAAGCATGGAGAAATATGGAATTAGATGAAAATGGAAGGTAGGCACTGTAGGCCACTGTCAGGGATTTGAGTTTTAACTCAAAGCCATGAAAAGTCATTGAAGGGTTTTGTAGAAGAAGAGTAACATGGGAAATTTATATTTTTAGCTTCTGGAAGAACATGTTGAAGATAAGCAAAAGTAGAAGCAGCAGAAATGGTCAGGAGGCTGCCACAAGATGGTCAAAATCTGGACAATTTTGAGAATGGAAATGAGACCTTTTACACCAGGACCATAGGTTTAATCCAGGACTTCCTGGCCAAACCAGGGCAGATGGTCACGGAGCTATGATAATGGTCCAGGCAACAGTGGTGACTTGAACTAGGATGGAGAGATTGGTAAGCGTTCTAGCCATGGGACTTAAGGCTGAATCACAGTTTTCAATTGGCCATATTTGGCATAATGCTCTTTCAAGGTTCCTTGCTGTGCTTTACTGTATTCAATAGGTAGCTTTTCCTGATGATTTTAGTGCTTCCGGACCAGTGGTTCTGAAAATTTAGTGAGCATCAGAATCACCAGGTGGGCTAAAGCACAAACTTCTGGGCCTCACTGCAGGGGTTTGTGATTCAGTAGGCCTGAGGTAGAGCCTGGGAATTTGCGTTTCCCACAATCTCCCAGGTCCTGCTGGCGCGTGGGGCTGGGGACCCTACTTTGAGAACCATTGTTTTAGATGTATGCTGCTGGTGAAGGGTACTCAGGCTCTCCCTGGACCAGCTGCAGGCCAGTTTCCATTATGTATATTTTTTATGCCTTTTCTGATGCAAGTTTCCTGTTTTGGTTTTTAAATCTCTAGTGTATCTGTTTCCTTGCATTCATGCATTCGTGTATTGCTTTACACAATTGACCAGAGGATCTCTGTGATCTAGTCAGGAAAACTAGGACTATTCTTATCTTTTGCACTTTGTTCTTAAACTGCCCTGGGCTTAGAGGTTTTGTGTGTTTTTGTTTTGTTTTGTTTTGTTTTTTTGATGGTGTTGGCTCTAGGGTTTCTCACGTCTAAATCATTCCTTACTTCCAATTTCCAGTACCCATTTTTTATGATGCTGCAGTTTTCCTGTGCTGGTCAATTGTTGACTAAGCTCATCTTCTGCTCTTTACAAATTTTCCTTGAAGCTGCACTTTTTCTTCACCTCAGTCCCTGAGGTCTCCCACCCTCTGGCCTCCCAGGACCCTCGTCCTTACCTGCAATGGCTGTCAGCCCAGTGAGACCTTTCTGTTCCTACCTCACTGCCGGCCTCAGGGGACCCTGTGGCTGCAGTGCCCACAAGACAGCAGTGACTGTGGCAAACAGTCTATCACAGCTCTCTGGCCCACTCTCTCTGCTTCGGCTCAAATCTCTCCTGGCCTCTGCTGACTTTGGGTCCCATGAATCCTCTGAATTCATCGCTCATGAATCCCAACAAGACCATGTAGGAAGGCATCGCCTCTGAGAACAGTGTTGCCAGGGAAACATTAGCCTAGAAATAGCAGCCACTTTTCTCAATAGTCTTTTCCTGTTCCTGCTTTCAGAATCTTTCCCCTTTTTCACAGCTTCAGGATAAGAGACAAAACAGCTGCGCTTTATGTTTGAAAACTGCAACTCACATTCAAAATGCCCCGATCCCAGCAGAAAGCCTGTTTTCAGCACTTTTTTTTGGAGAAGTAGGCAAAACGTATTCTTTTACTTTAATATAAGTTTGCATGTGTTTTAATTACCAAAGTAAGACTTTTTCATTGTTGAAAATTTGGAAGATGCTGCAGAGGCTGCTTTTGGGCAACCAACTTGAACAATGGAAGCCTGAGTCAGGAAGAGGGGCCCACAGGGAACCCCCACCCCTGGCTGAAAACAGACCCATTAGGCCACCCACCTGAAAATAGCCAGAAGCACTAGCTGAGCAATGGGTTACTTACAACAAACACAGCATAGCTACCATAGAATTCCATATGTTCCATTACCTCCTCACCTTGCCCCCTTAACTCCAGCCCTCCAGCCCCCCGCGCCCCCCGCCCCCAGCTGCCTCCTTGGGGACAGTCTCTCCTTTGCTGTCCCACCCACTGCTTCCTTGCAGTGTATTCAATAAACTTCTATCTCCTTTGCTCTGCTGCAGGTGAAATCTTTTACCACGGGTGCTGCTGGCCTCCATCTGACTGGGGACGCCCCACAGATGTGGAATGCAAAAATAGGAAAATAAGCACTGATGACACCCAAAATAAAAACCACTCAGAGAGAAGCTTTTCAGCATGTTTAAATTCCCTAATTAATATTTTTTAGCAGCAAAAAGCTTTTCTTCCAATAAAATCGCACTTGGAAACCCAATTGGTAAACAGATGTGGCTGCTTGGGTTGGGTTGGAGGCAGCAGACTTGGGGTGCAGCTCCTTAAGCTGACCCATGCTGCCCACAGCAGACCCACGGGTCCATCTGCTGGACGTTCTGCCGGCCACAGGCCTGAGTGAAGACTGCTGCTCCAGGTCAATCCTGTGCACAATGTAAACCAGGTTCTCTGCCAGGGGCATTCTCTGCCTGACACTCTGGTTGCCTGAGGGCAGGAGGAACAGATGCTATTTTGGGGTGGATGGGCCTCTCCGTTTCCCCATATTCCATCTTTTCTTAGGGCCTATGTCAGTCAGAAGCAGAGATTATTAACGAAAGGCTCAAATCTTTCCTGAAAAATATATATCCATAGCTTTAATTAATGTGGGGCCATGTGATTTTTTTCCCCTTTGAAATGATAGTTTTGAAGAACTCAGCAATTTCCAGTTCAGAGGAAATCTTTGCATTTAAATAGTGAATGGATGGGGCACCTGGGTGGGTTAAAGTGGGTTAAAGCCTCTGCTTTCGGCTCAGGTCATGATCCCAGGGTCCTGGGATCTAGCCCCACATTGGGTTCTCTGCTCTTCGGAGAGCCGGCTTCCTCCTCTCTCTCCCTGCCTGCCTCTCTTGCCTACTTGTAATCTCTGTCAAATAAATAAATAAAATCTTTAAAAAAAAAGTGAATGATTGAAGTGTTAACTATTCAGGAACAAAGGAGAAAACAATTTGAGTAGAGATTTTGTTCCCATTGTTTTTAAAGCTTTCCCTTACTGTGTCTGTCATGTTTTTTGAACAATTGATTTTTCCTCCCCAAATTTAAATTCTAATGTCTTGCATCTAATATTTTAATTACCACCATTATGAGATGATTATGTTGTGCATATAGCTAACCTTAGCATAAAAAAGCAATGGGAATGGCACTGACTTCATATCAAGATATACTCCCCCCCCCCCCCCCCCCCCGTTATTAGTGTAATTCAGTAATGCCATAAGTACATCGCTGGAAAAATATGTTTCTAAAATTTGGGTCAATTCACACCTTTTAAATTTTGGCAATTTCACCTGTCTTAAATGTACTAGGAAGATTTCTTTCTGATGAAAACCCACAACAAGCACGTGCTTTTAAAAAGTGATAGTGTTTTTGTAATGTGAGCACATATGTAACGTGAATAGAGGTCTGTATTTTGTTATTTTATAGGTTCCATCTGATCTCACATTTATTTTGAATTTTCTGAAAGTTGAGCCCATTTTGTAGTGGGCGTTTTTAGCTAGGCACTTGTCCTACGCAGGGAGAGGCAGGCCTCACGTTCTTGGACTGTTAAGAGAGGCAAGTAATTGAGATGTCTCTCACCTCTAAAGCATTCCCTTTGCTAGTCTGTAGCAAACAGTTTGCTGTCTTGAGGGTTTTGACCTTGGTGAAGCAGGGCTGGTCTACTCTCCATCATGATCCTATCACTGGGTCTGAGCATCTTTGCTCCCTAACAACTACAAGATAGTTTACCCCCATCTATGCCATCTAGCTCTTGTTTTGTGTTCATGCTAAAACTGAGAATCTAAAAAACAAATGAACAAAAAAGAAACAAACAAAAACCAGATTCTTCTGGGTTTTTTTTTTTTTTTTTTTTTTTTTTGAGACAGCGTGCTGGTAGGGGGCGCAGAAGGGGAGGGAGAGAATCTTAAGCAGGCTTATGCTCAGTGTGGAGCCCATTGTGGGGTTCGGTCTCACCACCCTGAGTCCATGACCTGAGCTGAAATCAAGAGTCTGACGCTTAACCGACTGAGCCACCCAGGTGCTATAGAACATAGATTCTTAAGTACAGAGAACAGATTCTTAAGTACAGAGAAAAAATTGGTAGTTCGCAGGGGGAAGGATCGTAGGGGGACGGATGAAATAGATAAAGGGGCTTCACAGGTACACACTTCCAGTTTTTTTTTTTTTTTTTAGATTTAATTAATTTATTTATTTGACAGACAGATCACAAGTAGGCAGAGAGGCAGGCAGAGAGAGAGGGAGAAGCAGGCTTCCTGCCAAGCAGAGAGCCTGATGCGGGGCTCGATCCCAGGACTCTGGGATCATGACCTGAGCCGAAGGCAGGGGCTTTAACCCACTGAGCCACCCAGGCGCCCCCACACTTCCAGTTATAAAATAAATAAGCACAGGGATGAAAAGTACAGCGTAGAAAATATAGTCAATAATCTGTAATAACATGGGGTGGTGACAGCTGGTGACTGCACTTACCGCGGTGAGCACTGAGGAAGGCACACAATTGTTGAATCAATATGGTGTACACCTGAAACTAATATAACATTGTATGTTAATTATAGTTCAATTTTTTAAAAAGTGAAAAGAAAAATATGATGGAAATTAAAAGAAAAAAATAAAAGGACAGATTGAGATGAAACCCTGAACTTCCTGGTCCTTCATGGAGACCTGGATTACTTTGTATTTAACATCCTTTTGTTTTCTAATGACTGTTTTTAACGCATAAATGCAGCACCGGGCGCTCTCCTGTTCATGGATATTCCAGAGAAGAGGCAAAAATCCATGGTTAAGAATTTTGAAATTTACGCCGAAGCAGCGTCCCCGTGGCCTCTTGGCGTGCGCCTGCTCCCCGGAGCTGCAGTACCCCCTAGTGGCCGTTTCTCCTAGAGCCTCCTCCTTATTCTGTTGGACCGCCCCGTCTGCCCGCTGGTGGCTCCAGTGCGTTTGAATTAGAGAATCACAGCGAATCCTGCATCTGTTTGAAATCAGTTATATTGGGGCCTTTTGTGTTCTGTTGCGTGGCTTTGGATGAGAAAAGGTCCCTGGAGCATGGAGCAGTAGGTAATTGAAATTCTTCATTTCCTCTTTTTTAAAAAAATTTTTTATAAACATATAATGTATTTTTATCCCCAGGGGTACATGTCTGTGAATCGCCAGGTTTACACACTTCACAGGACTAACCATAGCACATACCCTCCCCAATGTCCATTACCCCACCCCCCTCTCCCGATTCATTTCCTCTTTTGTTAGTTGCCTGTCCTCTGCAAGTGAATCCTTCCCCTGTTCTGCCGGAGAGAACGGAAGTGAGGTGTACGGAGACACTGAAGGTGAGGGTTCAGAACACAGCACCTCCAAAAATCCACTCCTGGGAAGCCTGGCTCTCTGAGAGCACAGCTCTGCTGATCTGTGTTCCAAAGCCCTTCAAGAGAGTTAAGGAGTTCTTTTAAGCTCTTAAAGCAATTTTCCTTAAAGGCCCTGGGGCCCCCGAAATTTCTTCTGTTGAATTGTAGACTAGCTCATGGAGTGCTGGACTCCTTTGTTTCTGAGCATAAAGTCTTGCACATAGGATGCACTTAATATGTTAAAACAATGTATAAGTACTCGTGTGTCTCTGACACCCCATCTCGCAACACGGTGCTCCCTGTGTCCTCCGGTAAAGTTCTTTCATTGGGCCAGATATCACAGTTAGTTGTTGCCCTTGGAAAACTGGGAAGCCAGTGAACCAGAAAGAAAAGCCCCAAGGGGAGAAAGTGGAACAGTTGTCGTAAGGAGATCAGGGTCTCCTGGGGTAGAAGGAACTGATATCCCAAACTGAAAGAGTCCTTTTGTAACGGACCAGTGAAATGGACCCTGGCTATGGGTCCTTTGAAGAAAAAATGCCCCAGCAACAAGGCTGTGAAAAAATCAAGCTGGATAGAAGATGCATGTATATGTAACAAGACTCAAAAATGTCTCCCAAATTCTTCTGTGATCTCATATCAAGGGTGTCCTTTCAATGTCTACCCATTTTATTTCTGACTCCTGGTTTGCAGCAAACAATGCCATATGACCTCATCACTCTAAGTAATAGGGCCAACATCTATAATCATTGGAAACTTGTCACAAATTATACAGAAAGAAGGGACCTGTGACACACCTATGCTTTTGCTCATTTTAGGTATAAAGATACTAACTTTTGACAGATTACTGCATTTCCAACAGTGTTAAATCTTACCTATTTTTTTTTAGCATGCACTTTAGAATGACATGAAAATTGCTTGGTTCTTAAAAAATAGTTTTCCTTAATAATATCTTAAAGCAAGGACTATTTTGATACTGTTTCTTTGGGGAAAGGAAAAGTATATTTTAAAAGATATTACATCCAGACTCCAGGTAAAATCTTAACTTTGGAAATCTTAATCATGCTCCCTTCTAGTTTAATGATCATTAAATTTATCTTATAATCAATTTGAAATAAACCACAAAATAGTAATGAATAGAGATGGCTATAATTTAAGAAAAACCTGGCATCTTCAGTTAATAAAACAGGATTGATGAGAATGGAATGAAAAACGAGTCTCCTGTCAACATTATAATTTACACAGGACTTGGGCTCTAGGGTATTTCAAAGTTACAGGAAGCAGCTAAAGAACTCTGGATAAAGGCATTCTTTCTTTTTAAATGTATCTAAATGTATTTTGTAACATTTACTCCTAAATTTAATGTTGTTTTTACTATACATTTTAGCTTCAATTAAATAGTTATTGAGTGATGTTTCCCTTTGTCTGGTTGTTTGCAACCAAATAAGAAATTAAACTAAAAATGAATTTTTGGACAATTGCAGATCGCCTCATGGGATTGAACAAAAAGCTGAAATAATATGCTGGAGTTTTAAGGACCAGTCTGTAACTCCTCTCTTCTTCTCCAGGGTTTGGAAGCAGGTGAAAGAAAGGTATTTATAGGATCTATAAAGATGTAGATTCTGAAAATCATCTTTATTACCGAATAAAGCTAATTGGACAGTGTGGCTTTCAACGTGTGGCCAAGTGGGCTTACTAATATAACATCGCTGGATTAAACTTACACATGGGGACCTCGGCACACTGGGCAACCACAGGTCTCTCTCACAAAGGCAGGCTCCTTGCCATGTGGCAAAGAGCAAACAGAATGAACTCTCCTTGTAAGCAAGCAGTGCTGAAAAGATAAAGAGGAAGTGGCAGTCTTGGGCACACCAGGTTCCCTCTACAATCCCTTTGATCAAGTAACTCATTCCTGCAGAGAGGTCTATTAAGGAGTGGAGACAGCCCAGAAACTAATGGAAGTTCCTCCATATTGAAGCAGGAGGCTAGGGAATCAGAGCATTATCTATTGAATAATGTGGGTTGTGCCGTGTACATCCTGGACGGTTATAAGGTGCAGCCCTATTAAATAGGTCTTCCTAATAAACTAAGCTAATATAAGATCTCCACTGTGAGAAGCCTTTCCTCACCTCCACGTTTTTAAGAGATCTTAAAAAGAGATTCCTTTTCAAGAGAAACTGACTGCTCACTTTCTCTCCCACATCTGACTTTTGGAAATTGTGGTGTCATCATTAGGTGGCTTCTTCAAAGCTTTTAAAAAGCAGACTTAGGAATAAACAGAGAACGGCATTGTACAAAGCCAAGAGCATGAAGAGGAATTTGTGGGAAGATTTGGGGAAAGTGGACTTTGGAGAAGCTATGAGTCCTGAAAGAAGCACATTGCAGGGGAATGGGGTGTTTCTAAGAATGTTATTGGGAATTATGCATCACCTCCCCCCACAACCCCCCCCCCCCCCCCCCCCCCGCCACGGTGTTTGAGAAATTCAGGAAAGAACTTCCATTACTTTGTAATTGGGCTGTGTTCCTTTGACCATGATACACCCACAAACTGTTGCATCCAGTTCAATATGAAAGGTGGCTAATGGGAGGAAACAGCGCTTCCAGCAGGGCTACTGAATGATTTGGGGTGTCTTTAATTAGGATAAAAAAAAAGAGCAGGCGTTCTTAGGGGAGAGTACTGATTTTTAGCTCTCTCTTTTGCTTTGGGCAATTTAAATGCAACACATCATTTTAATTTGGATGGGGAATTAACAACTGTATTGAGGTATATAGCCCACACCATAAAATTCATCCACTTAAAGTGTTTAATTCAATGTGTGTTAGTATATTCACAACCAATTTTAGATTATTTTTTTTTCACCCCCCAAAAGAACCCTGGACCCTATAGCTATCACTCCACAAATCCCTCCCCTACTCTTGCCAGCTTTAGACAACCACTAATATCCACGAATAAATTTATTGCCTTTATGGATTTACCTATTCTGGACATTTCATAGAAGTAGAATCATATCATACACAGTGTTTTATGATGGAATTTTTTCACTTAGCCTATTTTCAAGGTTCATGCCGTGGTATAGCATGTGTCAGTTATTTCATTCTTCTTTGTGACCAAGTAACACTGTGTGAATGTACTACACTTTCTTTATCCATTCATCAGTTGGTGGATTTGTTTCCTCTTTTTGGCTATATGAACAAGGCCATTATGAACACTCACATTCATGTCGCAGAAGACATGAATAGACATTTTTCTAAAGAAGACATCCAGATGGCTAACAGACATATGAAAAGATGCTCAACACCACTCATCATCAGGAAAATACAAATCCAAACCACAATGAGATATCATCTCACACTGCTCAGAATGGCTAAAATTCACAATACAGGAAATAACAGATGCTGGTGAGGATGCAGAGAAAGGGGAACCCTCTTACACTGCTGGTGGGAATGTAAGCTGGAGCAGCCACTCTGGAGAACAGTATTGAGGTCCCTTAAAAAGTGAAAAATAGAATTACCCTATGACCCAGCGATTGCACTACTGGGTATTTACCCAAAGGATACAAAAATACAGATTTGAAAGGATACATGCACTCTGATGTTTATAGCAGCCATTATCAACAGTAGCCAAACTATGAAAAGAGCCCAAATGTCCATCGACTGATGAATGGATAAAGATGTGGTATATATTATATATATGCACACACACACACACACACACACACAGTGTAATATTACTCAGCCATCAAAAGAATGAAATCTTGCCATTTGCAACAACATGGATGGACCTAGAGGGTATTATACTAAGTGAAATAAGTCAGTCAGAGAAAGAAAAATACCAGGTGATTTCATTCATATATGGAATTTAAGAGACAAAACAGATGAACCTAGGGGAAGGGAATTATTATTTGACTTTTTGATTATAGCCATTCTAGTGGGTATGGTTTTGATTTACATTTCCCTGATAACTAATAATGTACAGCATCTTTCCCCATGTTTTATAAATCTTGGGAGAAATGTGTACACAGATCCTTAGCCCATTTTTATTTATTTATTTATTTATTTTTTAAGATTTTATTTATTTATTTGAGGGAGAATGAGTGAGAGGGAGCATGAGAGAGGAGAAGGTCAGAGGGAGAAGCAGACTCCCCAAGGAGCTGGGAGCCCAATGTGGGACTCGATCCTGGAAGTCCCGGATCATAACCTGAGCCGAAGGCTGTTGCTCAACCAACTGAGCCACCCAGGCGCCCTCCTTAGCCCATTTTTAAACTGAGTTATTTGTCTTTTTATTGTTGAGTTGTAAGAGTTCTTTACATATTCTAGGTACAAGTCTCTTATCAAATATATGATTTGCAAATATTGTATCACATTATATGGGTTGTCTTTTCACTTTCTTGACAGTGTCCTTGAAGCACAAAAGTTTTTCATCATGATGAAGTCCAATTTATCTATTTTCGTCTTTTGTTAACATGTTGATTGTTAAGGACTAATCTTTATGAATGAATTACCTTATTTTTTGCTTTCTATTGCATATGCTTTTTAAAATATCTTGCCATTACTGAAAATTTTACAGTCCACGTATATACATCCCATATCTTGATAAAAACTGTTGTTAGATCTATAGTGCTTCTTTGTGCAGTGCTGCATTATAAAGAAATAGTAGTGTTGAATTTTCCTTAATAACCATGACCAACTACCAGTTATTCTTTAATCTGACCCACGCCTTAGTTCTAGAGTTTGACTAGTACATATCTTTATAACTTGCACCAAATTCTATCAGACCTTTCCTATCACTAACACAGGCTCAAAGTATTTTTTAGCTAGCATGAAATGTTTAAAAAATCTTTGCACTTTTTCTCCTTTTCTTGAATCCAATGGCTAGTTCAGTTGAGGGAATCAAATGGTCTATTTGTTGCTAAAGTCAATCTTTTCTTCCACATCCTAAAAGCTGAGAGAGAAATGTTTGTTTAGATATGTTAACACACACACACACACAACACACAAACACACTTCTCCTTAATGAAGTCTTTCTGATCAGATGTTTCACGTTGCTTGAGAAAGTTCTCTGCAAAAGGTATTTTCACAAGTTACAGCTGGCTGGGCAAATTTGAGTTGATACATGATAGCATTTCCTTATTTCATTTTTAAGTGATCCTTTGAACTCAGAAACTGTTGCCCTTACAGAATTTTCAGTTTTAAATCCCATCAGATTAGAACTATCGAGTGAAATTTAAACGGAGTGCTTTTAATTTGTTTGTTCCCAGTACTCCTAACTCAAGTGTAGGAAACCTTATAACCCGAATCCCTCTTTCCTTACAAACCCATTCGTAAGAAGGTCTTATCCCTTCTTTCCTGCATGAGGAAGTAGGTTTTAACTGATACACTTACTCAGGGCTTAGATGTTTGCACGTCTCTATTGATATCTGCGTGAAGAGATGTGTTTCAGATTGTGGACCTAATGTTGTATTGATGTGTTTCAAAACCTTCCAAGGAATAGGCTTTCTCTCCATTAGTATTCTCACCTGTGAGAGACACAACACCGTTGAGAAGAGCTAAGGTAGGCTATTGAAAGCAGCGCTTGGCTCATCATTGGCATTACCTAAAGAGCCTGTAAAAGCCTGGCCGGGGCAGCCGAGTCCCTCGCTCACAGGATGAGATGCCAGAGCTTGGCCATGGCAGCAGTGGCCCAGACTGGAAAAAAAACAGGGAAGGCGAAGTACTAAGGGTATATGAAGACCTTCTCTCTAAAGTGGGGGTCTTACTGGGCCAGTAGGGATCAGAAGCTGTAAAACTTGCGTGTGATGACCAACTGGTGAGAGAAGGATGTATGTGTGCATATTTCGAGAATTGAAAAAGACCGGAGCCTAATGCAAGGTACTTCACTGACTCTCTTCACTTTTCCCTGGTCCCCCCACACTTTAGGAATATATTTTAAGAATCTATTTATTATTAATATTTTAAAATGTATAACTGAAAGGGGAAGCCAGTTCATCTATGCAATGGCTTAAATTCAAAATGTTTGTAGATATTTAGTACAATCGCTGTTTTTATTTTTTCTTTAGATTTTATTTATTTGACAGAGATCACAAGTAGGCAGAGAGGCAGGTAGAGAGAGGGGGAAGCAGGCTCCCTGCTGAGCAGAGAGCCCAATGCAAGGCTTGATCCTAGGACCCTGGGATCACGACCCGAGCCGAAGCTTCAACCCACTGAGCCACCTAGGCGCCCCACAATCATTGTTTTTAAACCTCAGTCTTTGTTAGATCATCTGAAGAATTTTAAAAACATGTGGATTCATAGGCCCCATCTCTTTTATTGAATTGGAATCTCTGAGGCTGGTGCCTGGATATGTGTTTGTGTAGAAAGTTCTCCAGGTGATACTAAGTAGCAAACATCCCTGCTTCTGGGTTAGGACAGGTGAAGTAAGTCAAGTCTCAGTGTTTTCACATTTTTTCATCAAATAACACAGAAACTGGGATCCAAAATGCAGCTGGAATGCTGCCTTGCAGTAGTGGCCCTCAAAAATGTTAGAAATCTTTGTTCAAAGAAACATTAGCTTGGTTTGTAAAAGGGAGAACAGCAAGAAGGTAAACTGGAATTACTCCGTTTGGTGGCAAAGGAGGAAGTAGAGGGATTGGAGATGAGCTTCATCTGTCCCCTGGCGGAAAGAGGACAGGAAGCGAACCCCCAGGCTATGAGGGGGGCATTTACAAATCTGCACTTCATTTCTTTCTCTCCGTCTGCCTTTCCCACTGGGGAGTCCCGGTTTCTGTTGACCTCTCCATTCTTTTTGCTCTCAGGAATCAGAACCAAGAAGTCAGGAGGCTGCCTGTTAGGGGGCCTCTACTATCCCAACTTTTCTCCTTTTTTCTTTCTTGGGACATAAAGCCCTTGATGCCCTAGACATGGTTCTTATTCTCTGGCATGGTGCCTACCAGCCTGGATTTTTAACTCTTGATCTTTCCTGGTGAACCAAGCAGGACAAACTAGAAGGAAAGGTGATGGTTCAAACTGAGCAGCGTCCTTTACATGCCCCTCCTTGGGCTTCACTCTCTCCAGGTGAGCTTCTAAATGCCTTCCCTTCAAGAAATCTCTCAGAAGGCCCCATCTTATCAGTTGTCCAATACTCATAACCTCTTAAACTTCCAGTAGAAACTCTACCCCCTAATATCTTGATGGCTTCATGTTAGAAACAAATTAGGGGGAGGCTTAGAGCAATACGACTTCCTGCAGCTTCTTCTCCCTGGGCTATTATCTCTTCTCCTTCTAGTTTGTCAGTAATTACTATCCACTCTGCTCTGTGGTCTTTCCAGCCTCCTCCACTGCTCTATCCTCTGATGTCCTGATGACCGCATCTTCACCTGGAAGACCTTGGAGCTGGGAGGATAGGCTTGGGTTTTATGGCAGCTCCTCAGCTCTGGTAGTGACCAGCGTCACATGTGTGACTTTGGAAAAGTCATTCGGCTGCTCTGGAGCTGACCGCTCACCTGAAAAATGGGTCTAGGTTAGATAATCCCCAAGCACTCTTTAGTTTAAAAAAAATGGTACTACTTCATCTATGATTCTTCCTTCTTCCTATCCCTCCTAATCTATCAGTGGCAAGATCACCTCTTCCCCCATATCAGTAAGTACTTAGTTGTCCCTACTCTTGCCTTCCTTCTGCTCCAAGGCCCATCTACAATGTCATCACCTTACATGTAGACAATAGCAACAGGATCCAGTGTTCTCCATTTTCTTCCCCAATCAAGAACTTCAAATTGCCAATTACATTTTTCTAAACACCTGTTTTTGGTTTTTATTACTCTAATCAGAAATCTACAATGGCTTGCCAGTTCCTTCCAAATAGGACCTTTATCTTTTGTCTGGTATTTCAGAGTCTCCACAGACAGATCTGAACTTCTATTTCCAAACTTATGTTTCATTCCTCTCCCATTAGGAGCTCTTTTCCTGGCCCAAACTGTTCTAGTCATTCTTTCCATAATTGTTTTTACACCTCTTCATCAGGATCTCTTCTAAAATATCTTCTTTCTCACCCATGTTTAAATCTTACCTTCAGTAAAGCCCAGATACCATCCTGGTTTTGATGGGGAGTTCCCTA
>PISX010003488.1:0-12673 GCA_004024625.1 Mellivora capensis | reverse complement strand
GTCCCAGCTCGGATTTTAGCTCATGTTGGTTGATTTCCTCTTCGGACAAGTTCTTTCCACATGTTGATGAAAGGAACCTTGGCAACTCCAGGGTGAAGCAGTCTTAAAATGAGAAATCTCAGAGAACAGCCGTTTTCCAACAGCATGGTGATGTGCGCTTTGACCACTGTTTTCTTACTGCTAGGACCTGCTTTACTACACTCCTGTAGCAGGGGACACCTCATGACAGCACCGAAACCCTTGGCAACCCGAATTTCTCCTAATCCCACCTCAGAAACGGCAACCAATCCAGAACTGATGGCTGCTTCCTAGACCAGCCTCACAATCCTTCAGTGGACCCACACTTTCCATAAGATGTTTTCTTCTTGCTGAGTGGCATGTCATGGTTCCTGTGATGGTTCATTTTATTAGCTTGACTGGGCTAAGGGTGCCCAGGTAGCTGACAAATCATCATCTCTGCATATGTCTGTGAGGGTATTTCCAGAAGAGATAAGCATTTGATTCAGCAGAATGGAATGATAAAGAAGATCCTCCTTCACCACTGTGGGCAGGCATCATCCAATCCATTGGGGGACCCAAATAGAATGAAAAAAGCAGAAGAAGGGCCATTTCTCTCTCTTTTCCTGAAGTGGGACATCACATTCTCCTGCTCTGTGGACATCCAAGGTCCCGTTCTTGGATCTTCAGTCTCAGACTGAATTATACCACTGGCTTTCCTGGTTCTCCAATTAACAGGTAGCAGACTGGAGGATGTTTCAGCCTCCACAACTGTAAGCCAATTCCTGCAATAAATCTTCTCTTATATATATCTACATAGAAATCCTATTCTGTTTTTCCGGAGAATCTTGACTAACATGTTCTTCTATAGTGTACCCCCTCATTGCAAACCAATACATCTGATTTTGTCAGACTATAAGTTCGTGCTTTGTTGTCTCTAACTAATTAAATTTTAACAGAGACATGGGAGGAAAGAGTCTATATGTATAACATTTACCCTAAATTAGTTCTTAGAGGATGTTTTCTGATTATATTTTCTTGTGGGATTTTGACTTCTTATGTTACACAGCACCTATCCATTTTTACTGGAAATTCTCCACATGGATCTGAATGCTTTTAACTTGTGTCGCCAAGGACATCTCCCCCTGATATCTAGCAAAAGCCAAGATTATATTGTCCTACCAGTCCCAATTCCATATAAGTAATTTTCAACACAAAAACCTAATGTATACAGGAATGTAGAAAGGTAGGTGTTAAAGGTCAAATGAAAAGGGAATATGGCAGACCAAGACAGTGACTATTGGCAACCCAATATTGATCTTATCTGTTTGATTATCTTTCTTCTAGAAGTTTTTCCTTTACTAGTAAGTTCAAGTTATCTATTCTGCTTATCAAATCAACTTAGCAGCTTAAAGTAACTATTTCATCATCTTTATGGATTCTATGGGTCAAGAATTAAAGACTACAATGTGGACGGTTTATCTTTGTTCATGATATTTGAAGCCTCAAGGGAGATGACCCAAAAGCTAGGGGTGAGGATTCTGGGGAACAAGTATCAGCTAGAGGTTTTGTCATTCACATGTCTGGCAGTTGATGCTGACCATATGCTGGGACATCTGCTGAGGCTCTAGGCCAGAATGCTTCCTCAGGTGGATTCTTCTTCCTTTTAGCATGATGGCCTCAGATTTTCTACATGACAGATGAGAGCGCTAAAGGTCAGTGTCTCAAAAAGCCAAGTCATGAACTGTGTTGCCTTTGATGGGCTAGCCTAGAGTATAGCACAGCATACTTTCCAGTGTACTCTATGGGTCTATCAGTCACATGTCCTCCCACATTCAAAGGGAAGCTATAGCTTTCACCCCTTGGTGGTACAGATGTCAAAGAATTTGTGGGCATGTTTTAAAATTGCCACACTTAATGACTAAGATAATTATTTCCCACCCCTTCACCCCACCCCTCCATCCTCTGTCTTTATATGTATCCTGGTGATTTCTATCATGTTAAGTATATGGTTAAATATGCTATGTAAATTACAGTGGTGTAGTGGTGTCAATCCAGGGTTTCCTTCTGGAACCCACGAATCTTTGGGAAATACAGACCACAGTTTGAATATTTTTATATTTATATTCAACTAAAACTGAATTTACTGAGAAAAGTGTTCTTTCAAAGAGTTGAATTTAATTCATACTACTTTAGCTGGGGACTGAAAAACAGAGTTGTGTCCCATAAAGCAACTTGAGTAATGGCATTGGCCTCCATTGTGAGCTGCTGCAATGCCTTTTTAAATTGAGCAATGGGATAGAATTTAGGGAAAATAAAAATCTATCTTTGTTGTTAGGTAAGCACTTTTCTCTTTAGTATTTTTCTACCAGTAGCTCTGACAATGTGAATCTCTGGACAGTGGGAGAAGATTATTCAAAGATGGAACCAGTTAATAAGTGGTTTTGGACTCTGATTATACAAGAAAAAAAGAACAGTAACTAGATTCCAGTAGAGACAAATGAGATTGATCCTAGTAGTCTAAGTATATATAATGTCAGTAAATTTCTTAAAAAAAGAATATTTGGTGAACTTTTTAGGGGAGTGTTTTACTGGGAGAATCCACTTGTGTTAAAGGAATTTTTATTGCTCTCCATCCAAAACTTTTGGAAAGAAGTAAGGCTTTTGAATTCTAAGCATAAGCCTAAGAAGTTTGGTAGAGGAAGAAATGACAGACTTTTGTTTTTACAAAGATAAAATTATTTCCTTCTGGGTAAACAGAGTATTACCAGATATAATATTTCTGAAATTGCTTTCCTTTTTAAATTACTTGTTAGTATTACTCACAAGATAGGCATCACAATTCATGAAAGTTCCTAGTGGAATGGCAGTTACACAACATTGTCTATGAAGATTTTCTGAAGTTGAACCAACACAGGGAAGAATGCCATCCTCTATAAAAGGCAATATTGAGATTTGAAACCAGAACAAATTATGTGGGTTAAAATACCAAGCCTTCTGCAAATACTTTATATATTTCATGATCATGAACATATTCTTCCTCCTCATTATAAATGATTGAAACTAAAACCAATCCAGTGTTAATAAATTAGATATCTGATTTTGCGTTTTTCTCTACACTAGAAAAAATAACTGTTGTAACTGTTTTGTAGTGGATGGTAATTAAACTTATTGTGGTAATCGTTTCATAACCTATACATAAATGATTGTTGTACACCTTAAACTAATACAATGTTTTATATTAAATCTCAATAAAAATATGGTAAAATTTTTTAACCTTAAAAATAGTACTATTTCCATGATCCAGAAATCCTACTTCCAGATATTTATCCAAAGGAAATGAAAGCAGGATCTTGAATAGGTATCTACACTCCCATGTTCATTGTAGCATTATTTACAATAGCCAAAATATGGAAATAACCTAAGTGTACATCAACAGCTGCATAGATAAAGAGGGTGTGGGCTGCATGTGTGCATGTGTGTGCATACATCTATATTTCAATATTGTTTAGCTATGAGAAAGACAGACATCCTGTCATTTGCCACAAAATGAATGGACCTTGAAAGCATTATGCTAAGTGAAGTAAGTCAAAGACAAATACTGTATGATATCACCTATACACGGAATCTTAAAAAGCCCAACACAGACTAGAATGGTGGTTACCAGAGTGGGCAGGGGGAGTGAGAAAAATATTGGTCAAAGACGACAAACTTCCCATTATAAGGCGAATAAGTTCTGGAGATCTAAAGTACAGCATAGTCATTATAGTTAATAATGCTGTTATGTACATAAAATTTTCCAGGAGAATAAATATTAAATGTTCTTACCCCAAGGAAAAATAGTATTTAGGTGATACGATGCAGGTATTTCCTGATTCTGTGGTCATAATTACTTTGCAATATCTAAGTGGATTAAATCAACACATTACACACCTTAAACTTGCACGTTTACTGTATGTCACTTACATCTCAATACAGATGGGGGAAAACATACAATTATCTACATGATATTTACTCATGTAATGCTTGCCTTCGTGTATGAATATATATATCCTATATTTGCACTATAATTTGGAAAAAAAAAGTAAATATAATAACATCGGGTGAATCTTTGCTGTTTGGGTTGCCCAGCACTCATTCTCCTTCCTCTCAGGAAGGGCTCCCTTGTTATTTGGGTCTCCCCTTTCTATGTCCACACAGCCGTGTGCTCAGAAAAAGCTAACCCTACTGTCAGTTTCTGGGATTGTAACTAGTAGGCTTAAATCAATCAGCACAAACTTTCTGTCCAGCCTCAGGGATTAGTACAAGAATGGGGATAGGATGCAGACTGGGCCAATGAGAAGCAAAAGGATATGGCTGAAAATTCCCTTTCACAGGCACTTTCCCTTTCTGAGAGCATCCCCAGAAAAAAACCCTCCTTTGTGATGTAAAGAGGCCGTAAAAGAAGCTAGAGACAAAGCCTACATCAGAGCCTTCAAAGCAGAGAAATAGAGCCAAGGCCTTCATAACAGTATGAAGTCTCTGGTTCAACCCCTTCCCAAAACCTTGGGCTCTTTAAATTTACTTTCGCCAACACATTCCTATTGTAACTTAAGCCAGTTTGGATGGAGATTTGTTTCTTGCAGCACAGAATCCTAAAGGTGTTCTAGGCTAAAATGGTCAGTATAAGGAAGAGCAAGATATTTAGCTGACTTGATCATCTTATTTAAATATAGAGGTTGTAAGCTAGAATTCATAATATTTCAATACCATCTTACACAGGTAGCTTTTCTTCCTCCCATCCCTCGCCTTTGTTTGCTCTCCAAGACAGAGCTCAGAAAAGGAGCTGTGTTAAGAATGATGAAGTCCACCCCAGGTTTAGCAGACGGGGCAACTGTCCACTCCTGTAAAAGTCATAGGTGCGCAAAGAGGGTCGTGATAGCCGTCATGCTGTACCTGTGTCCCCTAAATTTATATAGTTTCATTAAAGTGTAGTTGACATAATAAATGGCATATACTTAAAGTATACAACTTAATCGACATTGACCTAGTCACACATACGTGAGACCATCACCACAGTGAAGTGTTTCTTTGTGTTCCTCTGTTATCCGCCATATCTCCCCACCCTGATACCTGTCCCAGGCTCTAGGCCATGACTGATATGCTTTCTGTCAGTCTAGGTTATGTGGCTTTTTCTAGAACTTCATATGAGTGGAATCGTGCTCTATGTATTCCTTTTTTCGTCTGGCTTCTTCCGTCGTAATTATTTTGAGATTCATCCATATTGTTGCATGTATCAGAGGTTCGTTTCTTTATGCTGAGTAGTGTTTCACTTTGTGGGAGTATCATGATTTGTTTATCCATTCTATTCAACTGTGGATTGACATTTGAATTATTTCCATTTGGGGGCGATTACAAACAATGCTATGGACATTACAAACATTGGCTGTACCTATGTTTGCCTTTCTAGTGGGTAAATGTCTGGTTGTGGAATGGAGGCTCAGATGGTAGGTGTATGTTTAACATTTTAAGAAGCCACCATACTTGGGGTGCCTGGATGGCTCAGTGGGTTAAGCCGCTGCCTTCGGCTCAGGTCATGATCCCAGCGTCCTGGGATCGAGTCCCGCATTGAGCTCTCTGCTCAGCGGGGAGCCTGCTTCCCTTTCTCTCTGCCTGCCTCTCTGGCTACTGTGATCTCTCTCTGTCAAGTAAATAAAATCTTTAAAAAAAAAAAAAAGCCACCATACTATAGTCCAAAGTGATCGTGCAGTTTTACGTTCCTACTGGTGGTACGTGAGTGTTCTAGTTGCTCCACATCTTGCCCACATTTGGTATGATCAGTCTTTTGTTTAAATTCAGTGTTAACATAGTGTATTATTAGTTTCAGCAGTAGAATGTAGTGATTTGTTAGCTGCATGTAACACCCGTTGCTCATTACATCACATGCCATCTTTAATGCCCATCACCCAGTGACCCCATCTGCCCAACCCCTCCCCTCCAGTAACTCTGTTTGTTTCCTATATCGGTTTGCCATTTACAGTCTTGTAAATATTAGCCACCCTCAAAGATCCAGAGTGTTCTTTTACTGTTATTTTAATTTGTATTTATGACAAAGATCCACATATCGTCTTTGGTGAGGTTCCTGTTCAAACCTTTGCCCATTTTTTAAAGAGATTTTATTTATTTTGAGAGAGGGGTGGTGTGCATGAACATGGGAGCAGGGAAAGGGGCAGAGGCAGAGGGAAAGAGAGAATCTCAAGCAGACCGAATGCTGAGTGAGGAGCCTGACTCAGGGCTCAGTCTCATGTCACTGAGATCATGACCTGAACCAAAATCAAGGGTCAAACACTTACCTAAATGAGCCACCCAGGTGCCCTTAACCAGTTAGTTAAATAGTGTTATAATAGTTATAATTAGTGTTATATTAGTATAATTATATACTAATTATAATATTAGTGTTAGTTTCAGGTGTACAATATAGTGATTCAACACTTCCATGCAACACGCAGTGCTCATCACAAGAGTCCTCCTTAATCCCCATCTGTTTAGCCAACCCTTCTCCCCACCCACCTCCCCTCTGGTAATCATTACTTCATTCTCTATAGTTAAGAGTCTGTTTCTTTTGGTTTCTCTCTTTTTTCTTTTTGCTCATTTGCTTCTTAAATTCCACATATAAGTGAAATCATATGGTATTTGTCTTTCTCTGGCTGATTTATGTCACTTAACATTTTAATTTCTAGCTCCATCCATGTCATTGTGAATAGCAAGATTTCATTCTTTTTTATGGTGGAACAATATTCCATTATATATATTATATAATATATATGTAATATCATAGATACAGATATATATATATGACATCTTAAAATTTTTATTTTAATTACAGTTAATGTACAGTGTTACATTAGTTTCAGGTATATAATATTGGAAGTGATTCAACACTTCCATGAAACATTTCCATTTTTCTGTTGATGGACACTTGGGTTGTTTACATTTCTTCACTACTGTAAATAATGCTGCTATGAATACACAGGTGCATGTATCCCTTTGAATCAGTGTTTTTGTATTCTTTGGTAGTGTGATTGCTGGATTATAGTTTAGTCCTATTTTTAACTTTCTGAGAAACCTCTGTACTGTTTTCCATAGTGGCTGCACCGGTTTGCACTCTCACCAATGGGACAGAAGTGTTCCCCTTTCTCCATACCCTCACCAACTCTTGTTTCTTGTGTTGTTGATTTCAGACATTCTGACAAGTGTGAAGTGGTATCTCATTGTAGTTTTAATTTGCATTTCCCTGATGCTCAGTGATATTGAGCATCTTTTCAACTGTGTGTTGGCAATCTGTATGTCTTCGTTAGAAAAATGTCTGATGGCTTCTGCCCATTTCTAATCAGATTATTTTGTTTTTTGGGTGTTGACTTTTTAAATATATTTTGGATACTAAACCTTTATTGGATATGTCATTTGCAAATATCTTCTCCCATTTTATAGTTTGCCTTTTAGTTTTGATTATTTCCTTTGCTGTATGGAAGATTTTTATTCTGATGTAGTCTCAGTAGTTTATTTTGGCTTTTGTTTCTCTTGCTCAGGGTACATATATAGAAAAGAGATGGTATAGCTGATGTCAAAGAAGTTACTGCCTGTTTTATCTTTTGCCCATTTTACTTTTTTAATTCTTTATTTTTTAACATTAATTCAAATATGCATTTTAATGTTTTCTCATAGTCTTCATTTTTTTCATGGTTGGATAATTATTCCATCATATTCATAATATCACAGTCCCTGTAATCACTTTTCTGTTCCTGGGCATTTCTTTCTTTTTTTTTAAAAATATTTTATTTATTTATTTGACAGACAGAGATCACAGGTAGGCAGAAAGGCAAGACAGGGAAGCAGGCTGCCTGCTGAACAGAGCGCCCAATGTGGGGCTCTATCCCAGGATCCTGAGATCATGACCTGAGCCAAAGGCTTAACCCACTGAGCCACCCAGGTGCCCCTGGGCATTTATTTCTACTACTTTCAGTTTTATACTTTTTTTCCCTGTATTTTATTTTATTTTATTTTCCATTTTTAATTAATTATTTTTATTAACATATAATGTATTATTTGCCCCAGGGGTACAGGTCTATGAATCGTCAGGCTTACGCATTTCACAGCACTCATATCACATACCCTCCCCAATGTCCATAACCCAACCACCCTATCCCGTCTCCCCCTAGCAACCCTCAGTTTGTTTTGTGCGATTAAGAGTCTCTTATAGTTTATCTCCCTCCTGATCCCATCTTGTTTCATTTTTTCCTTCCCTACCCCCTAAACTCCCCACCCTACCTCTCAAATTTAAATTCAACTAAGTAAGATATAAAGTATTTGGTTTCAGAGGTAGAGGCCAGTGATTAACCAGTCTTATATAATGCCCAGTGCTCATTACAGTACGTGCCCTCCTTAATGTCCATCACCCAGTTACCCCATCTCTCCACCTCCCCCCACCAGCAACCTTCAGTTTGTTTTCTGTGATTAAAGTCTCTTAACTTTTGTCTCCCTCTCTGGTTTCATCTTGTTTTACTTTTTCCTCTCTTCCGCTATGATATTCTGTTTTGTTTCTTAAATTCCACAGATGAGTGAAATCATATGGTACTTGTCTTTCTCTAATTGACTTATTTCACTTAGCATAATACACTGTAGTTCCACCCACCTTGTTGCAAATGGCAAGATTTCTTTCTTTTCTTTCTTTCTTTTTATGGTTGAGGAGTAATCCATCTTTTGCCCATTTTGAAAGATGAGTTGCTTTCTTCTTTTTTTTTAGTTGAATTATTTATATGTCCTAGATATAAGATCTGTATTAGATGTATGATCTGTAAATATTTTACCCAGGTATGTGGCATGCTTTTTATTCTCTTAGTGGTGTATTTTGAAAAGCAAAAGTTTTTCATTTTCATGAAGTACAATTTATCAGTTTTTCCTTTTCTGGACTGTTTGGTGTCCTAGCTCTGAAATCTTTGCCAAGGTCATGAAAATTTTCTCTTAGGTTTTCTCCTAGAAATTTTCTATCATTAAGGATTTACATTTAGGTCTCTGATCCATTTGAAGTTAAATTTTATATACAGTGGAAGTTATAAATCAAAGTTATTTTTTTCTTTGGCCAAGAATATTTGTTTTTCCAGCACCATTTGTAAAAATAATCTATCCTTTCTCCACTGAATTGGCTTTGTACCTTAGTCAAAAGACAAAGGTGTATATGTGTGTAGGTTTATTTATGTACCATCTGTTCTGTGTTACTGATATATCTGTCTATCTTTACAATACCACACTGTCTTAATTATTGTATCTTTGTGAAAAATACTGAAATAAAGTAGTGTTAATTCTTCAACTGTGTTCTGGTCCCCCAAGTTTTATTGAAAAATAATTGACCTATATCAGTGTAAGTTCAATATATACAGCATGATGGTTTAATTTATATATATTGTGAAATGATTGCAATAGGTCTAGTGTATACTCATCATCTTATATAGATACATTAAAAAGAAAAGAAAAACAAATTCTCCTTGTGATGGGAACTCTTAAGATCTACTCTTAATAATTTTCCTATGTATCCTACAACAGTGAAAATGATAGTCATCCTGCTGTACGCTATATTTCTGGTTATTTATTTTATAACTGGAAATTTGTACCTTTTAACTACCTTCCTCAAGTTCCCCCTTTCCAACCCTCTCCTCTGGCAACCATAAATTTGATCTCTTTTTCTATGAGTTTTGTGGTTCCTTCCATCCTTCCTTCCTTCCTTCCTTCCTTCTCTCCTTCCCTCCCTCCCTCCCTCTCTCCTTCTTTTCTTCCTTATTCCACATACAAGGGAGATCATATGGTATGTTTCTTTCTCTGACTTATTTTACTCAACATAATGCCTTCGAGGTCAATCCATGTTGTTCCAAATGGTAGGATTTCCTCATTTTTTTAATGGTGGAGTAATACTCCATTATATTCCATAAACATGTGCAGACACACACACAAATACACCACAACTTCTTCATGATGCATTGAGGGACACCTAGGTTGTTTCCACATCTTGGTTATTCTAAATAATGCTGCCATGAACACAGGCCTACAGGTACTTTCTCAAGTTAGTATTTTCACTTTCTTTAGGGATATTCTCAGAAGTGGAATTACTGGGACATATAGTAGTTCTATTTAAAAATTTGAGGAACTCCCGTACTATTTTCCATGGTGGTTGTACCAGTTTATAATCCCACCAACAGTGCACTCCACATCCATGCCAGCATTTGTTATCTCTTGTGTTTTTGATGATGGCCATTATAACAGGCAGGAGATGTTATTCCTTTGTGTTTTAAATTTGCATTTCCCTAATGACTGGTGATGCTGAGCATCTTTTCATGTATCTGTTGGTCATTTATATATCTACTTTGGAAAAATGTCTATTCAAGTTCTTTGCACATTTTTATTTATTTTATTTTTTAATAAATATTTTATTTATTTATTTGACAGAGATCACAAGTAGGCAGACAGGCAAGCAGAGAGGTGGGGGGGAAGCAGGCTCCCTGCTGAGCAGAGAGCCCAATGTGGGGTTTGATCCCAGGACCCTGAGATCATGACCTGAGCCGAAGGCAGAGGCTTAATCCACTGAGCCACCCAGGCGCCCCAAGTTCTTTGCACATTTTTAAAGGATTTTTCTATTGAGTGGTAGGAGTTCTTTATATATTTTGGATATTAACTTCTTATCAGATATATGGTTCACAAATGATTTTTCCTGTTCCATATGTTGTCTTTTCACTGTTGGTGGTGTCTTTTGCTGTGCAGAAGCTTTACAGTTTGATGTAGTCCCACTTGTTTAATTTTGATTTTGTTGCTTGGTTTTTGACATGATTTCCAAAAAATCACTATATATCAGGGTCTTTTATGGTTCTATACATTTTAGGAGTATTTTTCCTATTTAAAAAAAATTCCATTGGAATCTTGATAGAGTTTGCATTGAACCTATAGATGGCTTTTGGTGGTGGTTAACATATAACCATATTCTTCCAATCTATGAATACAGAATACCATTTCACTTACTTGTGTCTTCTTTGAATTTTTTTTTTCTTCAGTATCTTACAGTTTTCAGAGTAGAAACTTTCTTGGTGAAATTTATTCCTTGGTATCTTACTCTTTTTGAAGCAACAATAAATGAGATTGTTTTCTTAATTTTTTGATAGTACATTATTACTGTATAGAAATGCAACAGATTTTTGTATATAGTTATTGTTTCCTGCAACTTTATTGAATTTGTTGATTAGTTGTAACAGTTTTTTGGTTGAGCATAGGTTTTTCTTCCTATAAAATCATGATCTGCAAATAGAGACAATTTAATTTTTTTAAAGATTTTATTTATTTGACAGAGATCACAAGTAGGCAGAGAGGCAGGCAGACAGAGAGGGGGAGGCAGGCTCCCTGCTGAGCAGAGAGCCCGATGCGGGGTTCGATCCCAGGACCCTGAGATCATGACCTGAGCCGAAGGCAGAGGCTTTAACCCACTGAGCCACCCGGGTGCCCCAATTTAATTTTTTTTAATGAACACATAGACACAGAGAGTAGACTGATGGTTGCCAGAGGTAGGGATGGGGGGGGGGTGGTGAGCAAAATAGGTGAGGGTGGTTAAAAGGTAAAAACTTCCAAATATTAAAAAAAAATCCTGGAGATATAATGTACAACATGGTGACTATAGTTAATAATATTGTGTTGCATACTTGAAAGTTGCTAAGAGAGTAAATCTTAAAAGTTCTCATCACAAGAAAAAAGTTGTAAATATGTTCAGTGATGGAAGTTAACCAGACTCATTGTGGTAACTATTTTCATATATATATATATATCTACATATGAAATTTCATATACATATGAAATATATATGACTTTTCATATATATATTTCATATATGTGATCATTGTTGTACACTGAAACTAATATGTTATATGTCAATAAAAACAATTTTTAAATCAATGCTATGTCTATAACAAGAAAGAATCAGAAATTGAAATTTAAAACTACCATTAAGTTGTTTTCATGTCTTGACTATTATAAACAAATGCTGCAGTGAACAGGGGAGTGGAGATATATTTTTGAGTTAGTTTTTTTTATTTCCTTTGGATAAATACCCAGAATTGGACTTGCTGGATCACATAGTAGTTCTATTTTTAATTTTTTAAAATTTTTATTATTTTTATTTTTTTTTAAAGATTTTATTTATTTGTCAGAGAGAGAGCGAGCACAGGCAGACAGAGTGGCAGGCAGAGGCAGAGGGAGAAGCAGGCTCCCTGCCAAGCAAGGAGCCCGATGTGGGACTCGATCCCAGGACTCTGGGATCATGACCTGAGCCGAAGGCAGCCGCTCAACCAACTGAGCCACCCAGGCGTCCCTATTTTTAATTTTTTAATGTTAAGGAACACCCACCCTATTTTCCATAGTGGCTGCACCAATTGACATTCCCACCAACAGTGCACAAGTATTCTGTTTTCTCTACATCTTTGCCAACACTTTTTGTCTCTTGTCTTTTTTTTTTTTTAATTTCTTTTCAGTGTAACAGAATTCATAGTTTTTGCACCACACCCAGTGCTCCATGCAATGCGTGCCCTCCATAATACCCACCATCTGGTTCCCCCAACCTCCCACCCCTGGCCCCTTCAAAACCCTCAGGTTGTTTTTCAGAGTCCAT
>PISX010003487.1:62299-137163 GCA_004024625.1 Mellivora capensis | reverse complement strand
TCCAGATAAGATTATATGAAGGAGCAAATAAAATACTAAAAGGGTGGCAAAGACCCTAGGAAAATGCCCTTTAAAGAAAAAATTGAATTAACTGCAAGACTAAAGAATCATGGGGAGAAAGCCATGAATTCCGCGCATTGCTTTCTCCTCCTCTGGAGTTCCACTGCTCTCCTTGTTAAGTGAACTTGGTCTTGGCTGGGTTTCTTTTGATCTTCTGGGGGAGGGGGCCTGTTGTAGTGATTCTCCAGTGTCTTTACCCGAGGCAGAGCTGCACCGCCCTTACCAGTGGCTGGGCTGAGTAATCCGCTCGATTTTGCTTTCGGGAGCTTTTGTTCCCTGAGCAGTTTCTGTAGAGTCCGCAGTATGGGAATGAAAATGGCGGCCTCCTAGTCTCCGGCCCAGAAGAGCTGAGATTCGGGGCTCTACTACTCAGAGAAAAGCCCTGGCTACTCTCATATCCCTTGCCTCTGGCCGCGCTCCGAGCTCACCCAGCCTGCGACCGGTTCAAGGTAACCCCGAGCTGAGAGCTCACTCCTCAGCTCTGTCTCTGTAGCTGGCTTCCTGCTCCAGTACCTGCTAGCTCTGCGACACTCAGACACCCCCGATCCTTCTGTGACCCTGCGGGACCTGGGGCCACGCTGACCCCGTGTGGGCTTCACCCCGGTTTAGCCTCTGGAGTGATGTCCCTCCGTGGAGCAGACTTTTAAAAGTCCCAATTTAGTGCTCCGTTGCTCTGCCGCTTGCCGGGAGCCGGCCCCTCCCCCGCGGTCTATCCTCCGGTCCTTATTATTATGTTTTAATTTAAGTTCAATTAGCCAACATATCGTATACCATTAGTTTCAGATGTAGAGTTCATTAATTCATCAGTTGCATATAACACCCAGTGCTCATCACATCATGTGCCCCCCTTAATGCTCACTGCCCAGTTAACCCATCTTCCCATCCATCTCCCCTCCAGCAACCTTCAGTTTATTTCCTATATTAGGAGCTCTCATGGTTTGTCTCCCTCTCTGATTTCTTCCCATTCCATTTCTCCCTCCCTTCTCCCATGATCTTCTGTGCTGTTTCTTATATTCCATATACAAGTGAAACCATATGATAATTGTCTTTCTATGACTGGCTTTATTTTGCTCATCATAATACCATCCGGTTCCATCCACATTGTTGATAGAAGGGGGGGGAAAGCAAATAAATTAAAATCTTTGTGTTTCACCTATATCTAAATCCTAGTCTTCAGGCTTTAATTAATGATGTCAAAAATTACATTAAAGTAAAATAAAGACTGTTTTTGCATGATTTATGGTGGAATTATAAATAAAAAATATATTAGTATAATTATTTAAATCTCTAGTTATGTCAATGAAGTGATGCTTTGCATCCCTGCTAATGGGGAAAAGGTTAAAACATTCTAGAGGAGAGATTAAAGAACCTCTTCATCGACAAATTGTTTAGCACATAAGTTTAACTTCATTAAACAAAGATCCCAAATAGCATTATATAAACAATATGGATTGTTTCTTTTTTATCTGATAGTCTAGAATCCTAGGAATATGACATTATGACACACTGCACAAAATTGACTAAGAACTCAGGCTCCTTCCAATATTGTGGCATTATCATCCCCAAAGTGGTTAATTTGCCTCCATGATGCACAATGCCCCCACCACCAAGAACATGGTCCAGACACCTGATAAGGAGTAAGGAATGGAATGCTCTTTCTCTTTAAGGACACAACCTGGAATTTTCAAACATCTCATCTGTTCTTATCCCAATAGTGCAAACATGAGACAGACTTAAAGGAAGATCATGTTGGGAAATGTAATCTCTATTCTGGGCAGCCATGTATCCAGGTAAAATTTGGAATGCTGTATCTATAAAATACAAGTGGAGAGTAAAAACTGGAAAAAACAGCTGTTTCTGTTACATTGTCTCTGCATCATGTTTTTTTGTTTGTTTGTTTGTTTTGTTTTGTTTTTATCTTTATATAAATAAAACTCAAGACAGAAGATGTTTGTCTAGGAGAACTGAATTTATAGCCAAGGGTTTTCACACTTTTTAGCATATGACAAAAAACAAAAACAAAAACACTTTCCTGATCTTTGGAAGGCAAGTATATAGATGTTAAAAAGGGAAAGAAATAATTAAGAGAAAAATCAAAGGTACCCTTTAAAATTAGGAAGTGACTTACTTAAGTATATACTCTATAATGTTATGCTGGATTAGTCTACAGTGAATATTAAAGCTAAGTTGTTTGAACACATTCATTTATTCTCTGCCACATTCCATAAAGGCTTTAATATAAGTTACTCAAGCATTTATAACACAACAAATTAGATGATATAGATAGATAGAGAGACTTCTAGATGAGTGATGGAACCCCTGGATGATGGGAATTTAGGTCGACATTCTAGGGACAAGAATGGACTGGACTAGGGATCCAATTAGTAAATAAGACTCATGTTGTAGTATTCTTTATCATTTCAAAGTGAGAGATATGATTAAGTTCTGGATTTTTTTTCTGTACAGTTACAAAGTCAAATTGGAAACTAGATCAGCTATAGGATTTATATATTCTATAAGATGAGGGAAGATTGCTTGTCTAAGTTATAATTTTTAAAGCTTCTTAAGAAAAGTTGTATGTATGTATGTATGTATGTACGTATGTGTATGTGTGTGATGTAGTAGACAATATTTTCAACTACATTCGTAAGGGAACATGAGTAGTTGATAAACTCTAGAACTTCAATCCCAAATTGAATTTAAATTTTTAGCCACTGGGCAGCTGTGAAATTTAGGCAAGCTTCTCAGCCATTGCAAGGAGGGATTCAGAATTTTGAAATAATGATACCTACCAAAGTCATTGTGGCAATGAATAAGATGCTTTATATAAAGCATTTAAAATAAGGCAATTATATTTATAATCTGTATAGCCAAGGACTTATAAAATTTATAGTGTAAAAATGTATAAATAAAAATATTTCATTATTACAATCTGAGAAAAAAATTAAAGCAAGCATGTGGAGTATTTGAGGTAGAATAAATAATTTCTACAATAATATATACAGGCAGAACCTATCACATTAGTTTACCAAATGCTAATGGATATAACTCATGTGAAATAACTAAATACAAAGGTAGGGAAACAACCAAAAACCTTGAGGTGGCATTTTTGTTGTTATTATTTTCATTCTAAATGTTATCAATTCTCGTGATGCACAACAACAAATAAAACCTCCCACCTGCTAACATTTCCATTTACCATAATCCTTTCCCATGTTCTCAACATCCTAAATGTTCTTTGTCTATAATTAGCTCTATTATTTTTACTTTTCACTCAGTATCTGTTCCTATGCATTGACACATGTAGCATTTTCCATCCTATTTTTACTTCTCATGTAGCTTTGAAACAATCTTTTTTCTTTCCATAAACTTTTTTGATTTTGAGATTATTACAGATTCAGAGGAAATGTTACTAAGAGAGTGAAGAGGGGTTCCATGTACACTTTGCCTAGTTTTCCCTGATTATTATCTTTTATATAGCTGCAGTATAATAGCAAAACCAGGATACAATGGCACTGCTACAATGTGTGTGTATTGTTCCATTGCATTTTATTACATGCATAGATTTGTATAACCATCACCACAATCAAGATTCAGAATTATTCTATCCCACCGACTTCCCTAACTTCTCCAACCACTAATCTGTTCTCTATCCCTAAAATTTTGTCATTTTGAGAATCAAAACCTTTTGATTTTGACTTTTTTCACTCAGCATAATTCTCTTAAGGTCCTTCCAAGTTGTTGTGTGTATCAATAGTTTCTTTTCATTGCTACTTGTAGTTGTTATGTTTTTAGTTGTAATCTAGTTTGTCAGTTTTTAATTGATTTTTTTGGAGTTTCATTTTTTCTTTTGTTTTCTTTTCTGTTCATTCTTGCATTTCTAAGGGTTGACATTTTTACAATTTCATTTTTAATTATCTATAGTGTGCTTTTAGTATATCTCTTTATAAAGGTTTTTAAATAATTGCTGTATGTATTACATTATACATTCATAACAGAAACAATCTACCTGTGTCCATATCTTTTCCATTTGAACAAAGTGTAGAAACCTTAACACTTTTTGTCTTACTTTACAGTTCCCTGTTTATAATGTCTTAAATATTTCCTTTTCATAATATACAACTACATAACACAGTGTTAAAATTTTTGTTTCAATAAGCAAACATAACTTAGGAAACTCAAGAAGAGAAGGAAAATCTACTACACTTACCTGTATATCTACTCTTTCAATGGTACTTTCTTCTTGACCTTTTAAGATTCCCCCACCCCCATTACTTTCTTTGGTTAGGGAACTTCCTCTAGCAATTATTTTATGGTTAGTTTGCTAGCAACAAATTCTCTTTTCTTTCATCTGTGAGGTCTTGATTTTTCCCTTCACTTCTGAAAGATATTTTTACTGGTTATAGGATTTGGGGTTGACAATTCTCTTTCAGCACTGGAAAAATATGTCACTTCCTACTGGCCTCCATGATTTCTGATGAAAATTTTGTGACATATAAATTGTTTTTCTCTGTAAGATGTCATTTAGCTTTCACTTTCAAGATACTTGTCTTTTTTATTTTAAATTATGAAGGGTCTTAATGTGAATTTCTTTGGGATTACTCTGTTTCATTGTTGACTCAATTTCATGAATCCATAAATTTTACTTTTCATGAAATTTGATAAAGTTTAGTCATGATTTCCTTGTATTTATTTTATAGCCCCACCATCTTTTTCCTTTCTTTCTGAACTGTGATAACATAAATGTTAGAACTCTTGTTATAAGTGCCACTTTTCCCTGAAGCTCTGTTCATAATTTTTTCATTCTGTTTCCTCTCAGTTGTTCATATTGTATAATTTCTATTGTGCACTATTCATGTTCACAGATTCTTCTTCCTTCTGTTCAGCACATCTGCTGATTTAAAAAAAAAAAAAACTAGTTATTTTAGTTTTCTGGTACACAAAGTGTATCTCATTACTGGCAGGGTGGAAGTCCCAAGTTTCTTCTTTGAACTCATTACTGCTGCTTGCAACTCTCAACTTGGCCTCCATGAATATCATCTTGGCTGAGAAGGGAAGCAGCACCTTTTACTGCTCCTTTTGTTATCTCCACTGACAGAGTGAAGGGTCTTCTCATTACTCATCTCCAGTGGAGAAAGCTCTACCTCTCCATGCACCTCTTCTGATACCATCCAGCAAGTACTGTCACTTCCAAGTGAGAGTGGAACTTCAGGATCCCCACATGGTCTCCATGGACACTGAAAGTAGGAGGCTGTGGCCAAAAAGCAGGGATGAGAATCCTAGCATCACACTTGGCCTTCTTGGACATCACAGGTGATGTGTGTGTGTTTAAGAGAGATAAGCCTTTTACAATCTTGCAAGATATAAAGTCTAGGCCTCAGACTTTGCTGGTGAAAGTGGGGCCATTGCTTTTACTGTGGTGTTTGGCTGGAGTAGAACAGTTATTGTCTGGAAGTTTTGTGTCTTGCCAGACCTGCACTTCTTTTTCCTTTGGCTAAAAACACCAGTCTTTTGGGGGACATTTTTAGCTCACTGGAATTTGCAGGTTACCAGTTTTTTTTTTTACTATCAAGGCCCTTAAATAGGAAGAAAAGTGAAAACCCAGGGGACTAACCATTGTATTGTTCCTCAAACCCTGAGGTCCCTTATGCCTTCTACTCTTTACCTTTCAGAGTCTTAGGATGTCTATTTTATGTATACTGCCCGGGGATTTTAGCTCTACTTAGTGGGACCAAAAGGGAAAAATTCATCTATTCCATCTTTCCAGAGATGAAAGTCAGGTCCTTTAGCTACTAAGCAGAATATGTTGAAATACAAAATAATACTGTAAATAGTTCTGCAATATTTAAGTATGTTAATTCATAAATGACACTTAGCAGTTTACTGCCCAATCCAAGAAGCATATAAACCTATGTTCATTCCATGGTACCCAAGTATAAAATAAATGTTTTATTCATCAATTCCTTCATTTTAATCAGTTTATTAAGTTTTAACTCTTTTATCCATTGAAAAATCCTGTTTTGTTCACAAACATATAGTTGTTGTTTTTTTTTTCTAAGCTAAAAGGATCATCTCTGCATACTGTTCTACAATTTGTTTATTAAGATAACTATCCTTTGATGTCTTTGCAAGTTATTTCTGCAAAACATATATGTTAGAACAATATAATTCTTGACAAAACATTTGAAACAGATTTAGGATTAATGTATTATACTTGGTGTTATTCAGCTTGGCAAATGTATTACTCTTTTTCTTTTGATTTTGGCTCATTTTATTTTTCGTATGTCCAACATTCCTTTGAGATGCATACATAGGCTAGATAAAGCATTGGGATATGCTAGATTTTGTCCACTACTCCTCATTTTCTAGGTAAGGCATATTTGTGTAGGCATAGTTTTAGCTTGCTTAATATTATTCACATGTGCATTCACAGAGCCATAAATTGTATCCTGAAAGGGGTCATGACACCGAACTTATTCCAAATGCCACTTCTCATTTCAGCATCTCAAACTGTGGTATAAATGAAACAGTTTGGATTTCCCACCTGTCATACATTTTTAAAAGCAAAGTAGAAGAGCACATTCTAGTTAATGAGCACAAACTTTAACCAAGTAAGTTCAAGAAATTCACAGACAATATTGTTCAGCTACTGCTTCTCAAACCTCTTTCTTTGTTCATTTAAGTAAAACCTACGCTGGCAGGGTATCTAGAACAGAAGTGTTTATCAGAAACTGACATAAATCTGCCATTTACAGCATTAGTAAGTGAAAGGACCTACTAATACTGATTGGCTTTTGATGTGATTATAGTATATTGTCTACAGTTATTTCTAATAATATAGATCATGGGACTATATCTTATCAAACTTTAAAGATGAGGTAAATTTATAGTAAAAACTTATGACTAATATCTAGAATTATGATTAGGATAACATATGCTTATTGGTTCTTATCTTCTCCCTTTAAACAAATATAATTTGGAGCAGTTCTTAATAAAAGCAGTAGAACTATATGGGGCACCTGGGTGGCCCAGTATGTTAAGCCTCTGCCTTTGGCTCAGGTCATGATCCCAGGGTCCCAGGATAGAGCCCCACATTGGGTTCCCTGCTCAGTGGGGAACCTGCTTTTCTCTCTCCCACTCCCACTGCTTGTGCACATTCTCTCTCTCTCTCTCTCTCTCTCTGTCAAATAGATTAATCTTTAAAAAATAAAAAAAAAGCAGTAGAAATAAAATATTAATGAGGAAAAAAAGTCAGGTAATTTTTCCCATTAAAAACATTGTTCAAAAAATTCTACAAAGGGGCGCCTGCGTGGCTCAGTCAGTTAAGCATCTGACTCTTGATCTCGGTCCGGGTAATAATCTCAGGGTTTTGAGTTTGGGCCCTGTGTTAGGTTCTGTGCTGGGTGTGGAGTCTACTAAAAAAAAAAAAGGTACAAATCTATGTAAGAAATTACTATATCGATCTATCATCTATCTATCTATCATCTATCTCTCCATAGTAGTCACTGTGTCAGTAACTTTTAAAGTATTTTATTAATATTAACTTAGATCATCTTCATAACAATCTTTTGAGGTAGACACCATTAGAATCCCATTATTATAGGTGAGGAAATTGAGGCAGAAAGATGTTAAGTTATTGCCAAAGGACACACAGCTAGTTAGGGATAGAACTAGGATACAAATCCAGGCAAACTGCTTCCAGAACTTTCATTCTTTACCATTAATCTACACTGTCTCAATTCAGACCACCTCTCCCAATATTGAGGTAATATTAAAATTAAGAACAAAAAATAAACAATTTTTTAAGTAGGCTCTCCTCTGGGCATAGATTTCACAACCCACAGACTTCACAACCCTGAGATCAAGACCTGATGGATGCTTAACTGACAGAGCCAACCAGCTGCACCCAAAATAAACTTAATTTTCAAATAATAGATAAGCAAGGTTCTTTTTTTTTAAAGATTTTATTTATTTATTTGACAGACACAGATCACAAGTAGGCAGAGAAGCAGGCAGAGAGAGGAGGAAGCAGGCTCCCTGCTGAGCAGAAAGCCCAATGCAGGGCTTGATCCCAGGACCTCGATCGAGATCATGACCTGAGCCAAAGGCAGAGGCTTAACCCACTGAGCCACGCAGGCGCCCCATAAGCAAAGTTCTTAGTAGTAAAGTTTTAAAGACTTTATTTTTTGTTCTTTCTCTCCTTATGCCTTATTTTTCTACTTTTTGTTAACTCCAAATAACCAATTACTTTTCTGATCAATACTTGCTAATCTATGTCATAATCTCCATTAAAATCTGACTATGATCATATTTCTTATTCAATATTTCCTGAGTAGTACCAGTCATAGCTTTACTAAGTATTCTTTCTTGTTTCTTCCATACTGTTATCATCTGTATGTATATGCTGGTTGACTTTACTCTTTCAGTGAATTTGTGTGAATGCCTGGATGTCAACGCAAGAGTTTAGTTAAAGGTGCTGTTGGAGGGCAGCCCCTGAATCCAAGGTCCCATGAGAAGGTTGTGTTCTACAGTCTCATTTAACAATAGCTGGGTTGTGGCAACAGAGAAAAAAAAAAAGAAAGTGGTACTTATTTTCACAGCTATAGAGTTATCTTATAATTTTTCATTTCCTCTAGTCAGAAGAAACACAATTTTTATGTCATCTGCCTGCAGAAGTGGCTTCAGTTTTTCTGGACAGAGTCTGCAATCACAACAACGTGCCCCGAGAAGCCCATGTATATAAATGTGGTTATTGTTATGTTCTAGTAAATGGACTCAGTTGATTTATAGCTACACTTCTTAATTATCAATCAACTGCAAGTAGTCAATGGTCAAACAAAATCTTATAATAGCATAATAAATGTGTTATATTGGAAGACAGATATTTTTATAAATTTAGACAAAATCCTGATGAATATGTATAAAAAAAGATAAATGAGATTAGGCTCAAAAGAGATTTTCCCAGTATGTCTTCCAAACACAGTATTTATTTCAGTGACTTGCATCTGGGAAACTAGTTTTGAAATAATACTGTTTGAATCGATACGTGGATGTTTGGATAAGTAAATGAACACTGTATAGCTCAGAAATGGTTTTTGTTGTTACTCATTAGGACTTGTCAATAAAATTACATCTATTGAAAAATGTACAGTGTTTTGGAGTAAATGATGCAAGGACAGACTGTTCTTTCTTTATTCCATCCTGCCCACCCCCCACCACATTAGTTTCTAATTGGTGCTGTAACAAATTACCATAAATTTAGTGGCTTAAACAGCAATGTATTACTTTTCAGTTCTGGAGGTCAGAAGTCCAAAATGAGTCTTAGCTAAAATTAAGGTACCAGCAGAACTGTTCCTTCTGGAGACTTGCTTCTTCTAGCTTCTAGAAGTTGCTGGCATTCCTTAGCTCCTAGTTACGTCACTCCAATTTCCTTTCTCCTCCTTCCCCCTTATAAAGACCTTGTGATTACATTGAGCTTACCTGGATAATCCAACCTAGTCATCTCAAAATACTTAACTTAATCACATGTACAGGATCCCTTTAACAAGTAAGCTAATTTATTCAGTTTCCAGAGATTAGGATGTGTGCATATTTGAGGAGCTATTACTCAGCATACTCCCTCTCCCACCCCAAAATGCTCAAAGTATATGTGTTTCCAGCATGCTGGCTCATGGACAATTAAATGTATTTATGTTTAAAATGATGGTTAAACCACTGATAATTTAATCACGGATAATTAAATAAAAATAAAGGAAAAGCAAATATATTTCTACCTCGACCAAAGAAAAATCTTCAGGAATCAGGAGTTTTTAACCGGACTTTCCCATATTAATTGTAGATGTAGACATGATCCAAATACTGCTGTGTATTTCAGTTCTGGCCCTAACAATATTGTACAAGTTATTAGTTGTAAATAAATATCTAAGGAAGACTTAACTAAGTGAAATAAAGTCAAATAAAGGTACTGGCATGATAAATGGACATTAAAAATAGGACAAGTGGAAGAATACCGGAGGAAAAGACTCTTTTGACCATATTTTGATATGAAGCAGAATTATGATATGACCCTGACCCTTCAAGGATATAAAAATATTTTGTTGGTGTACTACTCAGGAATGTATTTAGGTACACCTAACAAAAATCTGACAAGGTCTTAAACAAGTAATAGTATCAGTTTCCTTACTTAAAAGGCAATCGGCAAGTGGGAACTTCCGTATTGTCTTGATGGTTCCTTCTATCTCCTCTGCCATACATAGGTGTATCACAGTTGGTTGTTCCACCTTCCGATATCACATCTACATTTCAGAGATCAGAAAGCAAGAAAGGAACAAGAGTGTAAATATGTACTGGTGACACCTGTCCCTTTTTATCAGGAACATAAAGATTTTCCCTGAAGCTTATACCCATGGCTCTTTTACAATGCATTTTTCAAGACTTTGTGACTTGACTATGCCAAGACATCACACGGCCTAAGAAATAGGTGCACACTACTTTCTCCCAAGTATCCCCAGGGGATGAGATTTTGACTAGGCCACTAACCAGTATCTGTCAGAGTTTAACCGTATTCTTACATAACTGTTTTATCATATGATTCATAATCAAAGCTGGTGGTTCTCAAGAGAAGTTTGGTGGGCAGCATTTTTAAATCACTTTGGCAGCTTGATCAAAATACACATAATCCCAGCATCACCATTTTAATTATGATGTTATGAAATACATTGTGGGGATAAGGGTATAAACATAGATATTCTGGAGAGAAATTCCCTATCTCTTCTTTCCCATCCCCTAACATTTGAGAACTATCATACTATACACATACTGAACAATGAGCCTTCCACAAGCAATGAGTCAAAAGTATAGGTCTCTAATTTGTATACAGATTGTCCATGAAAAAATTAAAGAGAGGTATTTTTTATTCTGTTTTCTACATTTCTATTTAACTACAAACTAAAAGTGAGAGCTATCTAATTAATGAGATCTAGGAGACAGAGAGTAACATGTTCAAAACGAGTAACCCCACATTACTCATTACAAGATGATGACTCTTTTAAACAAAGAAAAAAACCTAAATGAAAGACTCAATAATTTAGGAGAGAAATCAGCCTAAAGTGATTTACACACCTTTACTGAGAGAGAGGATGTTTTGCAGACCATTAATTTCTATCACTTTTATTTCTTCTAATTTAATGTATATAAATATATTTATAAGGGATTATTTAAGGCTCTTGTTCAAGAAATATATAATATCTTGCAAAATGTACCAGATTTCTCACTATATATTTTACCTACAATATTTTCCCTGAATTAAAAATTTAAAAAACTTGACACATTTTTAAACCGAAGTTTAGATGTAAGATAGCAGGAATTTTCTTAAATCTTAATTCTTTCTCTAATTAATGGAGTAATCTCATGGTGTTTAATATAAAAATAAATCAATAAATAATTGTATTTAATATGATCTGTAAAATTATGATGGGTGACAAAGCAAATATTTCTTTTCCTTAAATTAAGCAATTTAAAGTATCTTCAATTTAATTTTTCATGAGAACCTATATAATAGGTGAACTTTTCAGACGTAGTGCTACCTCTCTTCAATTGTATTTTGATGGCTTATTCAAAAGGGAGAAACTAAGCAGAAGGATATAAAAACTGTAAGTGTCATAGTGGAGCAAACAATAATCTGAATTGGAATAATGAACATTTTCATGTCACCAAGAAGATTGTTTCTGTATTTCCATAACTTTTGGCAAGGCACTTTTATATTTTAACAGCCTTGTTATTCATGAATGAGGGATGATCTTTAAAGTCATTAATTTTTATACCAACAGACATTTAAAAATTCTCATTTACTAGAATTACTGTGTATGAACAGATAAAGTAATAAACTGGAATGGACACATTACATCATATTAGAACAGTACAGATTTTAAAAAAGAGTTAAGGTATCAGAAGTTGACAGTAGTCTAGAAGGGGGTCTGTTTTGTTTTCTTCATGTTCTGGTTCTACATTCCTTCTGAGGGTAACTTCTTTTATAACATCCTCAAGAGGTGGTAGTTTAAGTTTGTATTTACATACATGTAACTAGGTTTTAGGGTAAGACTATTATCAGGTCACAGCTAATTTTAACTAAAACTAGTCAATGAAAATATAAATATATTAGTATATACTAGTCTAGGGTGTATATTAGTATATACTATTGTGTATATGAGTGTATACTAGTCAATGTGTGTGTGTGTACACTTCATTAGCTTAAGAAGTGGTCTGGTTAAAGAAAATTGTCTGAAGAAAATGCTAATAGAAAAATTTAACTAATCATATTATCTTGCAGGTTGGGAAATGGTGGAGTACTAAATTTGCAATAAAAATTTCAAGCTTCTGGTTCTAGTGTTTCAGTTAAGCGTCTGCCTTCGGCTTAGGTTATATTCTCCGGGTCCTGGGATAGAGCCACACATCCGGCTTCCTGCTCAGCAGGGAGTTTGCTTCTCTCTTTCCCTTCGCCTGCACTTCCCCTGCTTGTGTTAGGTCTCTCTGTCAAATAAATTTTTTAAAAAGTCTTTAAAAAATTTTTCACGTTTCTGTGGGAACTATTCTCCAATATTTAATCAGTAGAATTGTTATCAACATGCTAGAACTACTGCTGTGTGTTATAATGATTTTGCAGACTCTGAAGCTTAACCAAAGGGTCAAGTTTTCTGCTATTCTTATATCCGTCTGTGTCCATATTATTAACCTGCATTTCTAGAAATAAACAGAATGATTCTTGTGAACTGGAAGAGTGTGGAAAATTGCATAAGTATATTCATTGTAGCAAATCCCCATTATGTAGTTACTTTCCAGGGTTTGATGGTAGTTTAGGTAAAGCCAGAGGATGTAGAAATTCTGTGCATAGGGTCTAAAGTAATGAAAAATTTCTTACCATATTTTTGAGAATGCCTGTATACCAGAAGTGTTCTAGTCCCCAGACATCAGCTTGGAAACAGGGCCCAACCATTGTATCTATATATTACATTAATAAAGAACATCATGTAGAAGCTGAGAATAATTTTCAAACATCCTATATTGTTAAGCTTCTTGAGAGAAGAAAACATGAAAAGAACTGATTTTGAAACATGACATAGGGAGACTGAGCCTCCTACTAGAACTCACACAGTTGGGGACCTCTGGCTTTGCTGTTTATTAACAATGATGCTGGTTTACATGACACTTTTATGTAGAAGCAGGAGGCTATTTGGGATTTTAAAATGTGAATTATAGTTCCATTGTACTTCCACTGAATTATGGGCCAGGGAATTATTTAATATTATTGGAGTTGTTCACTCAGAAGCTGATTATATGTTCTCTTTGGTGTGTTAATGAAGTATGGGATTTCTTGTATCTGCAGGATAACTTAAATGTCATTCTGAGAATTCTTTTTCAGGTAAATTGCATATTTCATTGTTAGTTTGGTAGAAAAAAATCCAACTTGAAGATAATGTTATTGACGCTAAAAAAACAAGAGAGTATTATAATTTCTTAAATTATTCTCAGACTTTGAAAAATACAATTAAATATTTTGTGACTAATTTAGCTTAAGTAACTATAATATAGGGGAAAGGTATAAGGTACATTTTTCAGAACAGAGTGTGAGGAGGGATGATTATGCTTGAAAAGTAAAAAAAAAGATCTGGATATTAGATATAATAAAACTCAGTCATAGTCTGTAGTTTGCAATCAAGTATAGTTCAGTAGAAAGACTCAGAGCTGATTTGTACATAATCTGGTAAAATGCCATTCTATTCATCTTGGCCTTGTGTTGTGTTCCCAATGCTACAAACATAGCATTTTTCTCATTCTGAGTTATTCTGCTTTTACATAATCCTATATTGATGATGATAGCTACAATCGTGATCTGTATTATTGTAATACCTGGAGTTCTTTTTTTTTTTTTAAGATCATATGATCTTTTTTTTTTTTTTTTAAAGGTTTTATTTATTTATTTGAGAGAGAGGCAGTGAGAGAGCATGAGCGAGGAGAAGGTCAGAGGGAGAAGCAGACTCCCCGTGGAGCTGTGAACCCGATGCGGGACTCGATCCCGGGTCTGCGGGATCATGACCTGAGCCGAAGGTAGTGGTCCAACCAACTGAGCCACCCAGGCGTCCCAATACCTGGAGTTCTTACTGTGTACCAGAGATTATGCTAAATTCCTTATATACCTGATTTCATTTTATACTCAAACCAAGCCAATGCAATAGATGATCAGAATAATTAATTGGATTAGCATTAGAATCAGATGCATATACTGTATTTTCTGCTCTACCAGTCCATAATGAGCTTTGTGATCTTATTCTCTACCTCTATATGTATTAGTTATCAATAATATGAAAGTGATAATATATACTATTAAGATGGTGATGAGGATTAATTGAGTACTTTGCACATGACAAGCAATTTGTAAATTATAGTTGTTGTTAATTAGCCCCATTTTACAGTTGAGAAAACTAAGGCTTAAATGTATAAAGCAATTTGTCAGTATCATATAGCTGCTAAATAGGTTACACAGGAATTGGACCCAGGTCTTCTTTCTGACATCAGAATCACATGTTCAAATTCTATGGCTGTGCTCTCTAATATTACTAATGTAATTTTATCAATTATTTTCAGTATTTCAATATTTAAAATTTAATATTTAATATTTTATCCATGTAGAAACTTAAATTCTCCATATAAAGAGGTTGAATGTTTTACCTGAATATGACTAAAGATGGGGGGGTGCGATGCTTTATGTTGGGTACAGTAAATATTAACCAATATTCTATGTAAATAGACTCAGAAGTATGATCTTCATATTTCGAGAAATGCCCTTTTGCTAGCACACACTAAATATTTTTCGTTGGAAAGAGAAAATAACCTTATAAACAGATACATGTACTCCTGAGTCTAAATTGAAGAATTAGTATAAATTAGCCATTGCAAATTATGGGATGGAGGAAGCATGACAATTGATATTGATAAGGAAATAAAACTAATAATTACTGAGAGAGTGCTGTGGTTCTGCATGTTCATTCTTATATTAATTATCTAATGATCCCATAAGTCATTATTATTCTCAGTTTAGAAGTAATAAAACTGATATTCATCAATGTTGGGGATCTTGCTCAATATCAGAGTAATGGAACAAAAGATTAATATAGACCAGAAAATAAAGACTATCTTAGTTAGAAATACAAATGTTTATTACAATTAAACTTGAAAGTCATGTAGAATGGTATTCTAACATATAGTGACAGTTTTATTTTTTTTATTTTTTTTAAGATTTTATTTATTTATTTGACAGAGATCACAAGTAGGCAGAGAGGCAGGCAGAGAGGGAGGGAGGAAGCAGGCTCCCTGCCGAGCAGAGAGCCCGATGCGGGGCTTGATCCCAGGACCCTGGGATCATGACCCGAGCCTAAGGCAGAGGCTTAACCCACTGAGCCACCCAGGCGCCCCTATAGTGACAGTTTTAAATAAGAACCTTCGAACTGCATTGTTTAGTGGTTTTGGCTAATGCCATTCTCAGCACCAAACCAGTGATGAGCTCTGTTTTCCTGGTATTACTTAGTGACCAGTTCTTTGATTCAATATGCATTTCCCTTACTTTAATGTTCAATTCTTATATATTTATCACATTTTGATCGTGTTTTTTAAAACAATAGTTGTAGGTGCCTGGGTGGCTCAGTCGGTTGAGCATTTGCCTTCAGCTCGGGTCATGATGCCAGGATTCTTGGATCGAGTCCTGCATTGGCTCCATGCTCAGTGGGGAGTCTGTTTCTCCCTGTCTCTCCCCTTACTTGTGCTCTCTCTCTTTCATGCTGTCTCACTTTCTCAAATAAATAAATAAAATATTCTTTAAAAATAAAGCAAAATTTGTCCCATTTGGTTAACTTAATCTATTTTGGGGATTGAGTAATAAATTACTAAAAAGAAAATGAAAACTACTAAGATAGAATCAGTCAAACCTGGTCTTGGCCAAAGTCTCTAAATAATAGAAACAGGCCACATAGGTACGTTTGTGCTGGATAAACCCCACAGGTGAAGCATGATAATATTAGGAGTTTGGGGGTATGGGAGCATTGTCTCCAACTCCTCAGTGGAAAAGTCATTTGGCAGAAAGGTACAGGTCAGTTAGCCTCCCATGAGAATCTCCCTTGGAAACCAGTCCAATTTTCTCTGGTTGAAAGATGAAATAAAGAAAGCACAGGATTATGGGGGCGGGGGGAGTGTTTATTCTGTTAAATACATTCCTTCAGTTTTGGGAGACAATGTCCATTTTATGGACATTGAGGATGACAAATGAGGATGTTCATAGCAGCAATGTCCATCATGGCCAATATGTGGAAGGAGCCAAAATGTCCTTCAACAGATGAATGGATAAAAAAGATGTGGTTCATATACACAATGGAATATTACTCAGCCATCAGAAAGGATGAGTACCCACCATTTGCATCAACATGTATGGAACAGAGGGGATTATTCTAAGTGAAATAAGTCAAGCAGAGAAAGACAACTATCATATGGTTTCACTCATTTGTAGAATATAAGGAATAGCATGGAGGACAAAGGAGAAGGGAGGGAAAACTGAATGGGAAGAAATCAGAGAGGGAGAAAAATCATGAGAGACTCTGGACTCCGTGAAACAAACTGAGGGTTGAGGAGGGGTTAGGGGTGGGTGGATGGGTATTAAGGCAGGCACGAGTTGTGATACATAACTAATGAATCACTGAATACTACATCAAAAACTAATGAGGTACTATATGTTGGCTAACTGAACATAATAAAAATAAATAAATAAATAAAATTAAAGAAAGAAATGAAGATGGAAGAGGGAAAATGAATTTCAGATTAGCTAGGAGGTTAATCAAGGCATTAGGTTCACCTCATATTTTTTTCTCTAAAATAGAGATAACAATATCCTCAGTTGTAACCTCTTCTGGAGCTTCTGGGTGAAATCTGAAATCAGCCCCTGGCAAGGGCACAGGGAGACAAAAGAAAGAGGCAGGCCACATGATATTAGTAAATGGCTGGTTTAATAAGGGAGGGAACTTACAGAGGAGGCTTGTCTTGGATGGCCACAAGAAGAGAAGATCTCTACATCCTCTCACCAGATCTCAAAAGTTTAAATAGAGGTCTTAACTGAGTTCAGTTACTCATACCATACAGATGGTCTCAATGATACATCACCGTCTTAAGGCTATATCCTTGGGGAAGCTTCTGCAAGGGGAAAACAAGTGGAGTGCATATTCCAAGGACAGGGGAAAGGAACAGGAGCCTCTGATTGCCAGGGTCCAGCTCAGGGCTCAACTAGAAGTCATGTCTTCTCAATGATCTCCCCTAACAAATATATTCATCTCAGGATTGTCCTAAAGATTAATTTAGATTACATATAGGACAGTTTGTAGTGCATACTAAAAATGTCAATTTTATTTTGTTCTCCTTTCTCAAACCCCTTTACACAGAAAAAAAATAACAGCCTCCATTTATGGATTAAGTTAGTTGTATCAAGTTTCCCTCAAGGAATATCAGTCAAACCACAATTTTAAGCATTCTTGTCTTTTGTGATCTGCTGCTTTTACTAATATCTCTTTGCAGAGCCAGGTTTCTTGACAGAAACTATGTGTGTGCTTTGGAACCAAGAGACTCCAAATTAAAATGTAAATCTCCTTTTCAGTAAAACTTGCAATTTCTGCAGGCAATAAGCAAGCTAATGGCATGCTGACTTTATCCAATATGGTTCAATTTATTGTGTTGCCCACAGATAGTCCTTACCTTGAGGCAACTGGGATCCATTCCCACAAATGAAATGCCTGAGCTGAAGCCTAGGAGAGTGGGGACAAAGACAACAGGGAATCTTATTTTCTTCTCAATTTCTTGATTCAAAGTCAGCTGCAAGTGAGTGGATGTAGGCTTCAAAGATAACCCACTGGCTAAGAAACTTCAGGACCTTCAAGGAGGCCATCATTTGGAATAGAGATGATGTGTATTATCAATTAAATAATAAGAAAAAGTAGAAAACCACCCATCTCGATATTATAAATTTTAAATATTGTCGAATGTTTGCAAAACAGTGGATAACTTTTAATTAATTTTAAAGGCTATCAGTATTTATTTTTGTTTTGAACGTGTTGTAAAATTTCTCTTCCCAAGAATTGTAAAAGTGTACATTGAATTGCTTTTCTCTTCCTTCTGTGTATGTTACATTCTCTTGTTAAAGCGTTTCTACTCTTAGAAATCTCAAAACTATTTTTTCAGAATCTACACTCTAACATCTTAGTTTTTTTATTTTTTATTTTTTCTATTTTTGAGAGAGAGAGAGAGAGTGTGCCTGTGTTTGTGTGTGTGGTGGGGTGAGGGGTTGAAAGAGAGGGACAGAGAGAATTTTAAGTAGGCTCCACCCTGAGTTTGGAGCTTGATGCAGGGCTCTATCTCACAACCCTGAGATCATGACCTGAGCTGAAATCAAGAGCTGAACCCTTAACCAACTGAGCCACCCAGCCCCCCCCCCCTTTTTTAAAGATTTTATTTATTTATTTGTTTGTTTGAGAAAGAGAGAAAGCAGAAGCAGGGGGAAAGAGAAAGGGAAAAGCAGGCTCCCTGAGGAGCCTCACATGGGTTGGATCCCAGGACCCTGGACTCATGACCTGAGCCGAAGACAGACACTTAACAGACTGAGACACTCAGGCACCCCATCTCTAACTTCTAATTTTTTGTATTCACATATTCCACCAAACCCATGGAACTTGACTTGTGTTTCACTGTAGTATGTATGACATGTTTTATATCAATATACTTTTACTATCAATATTATTTTCTAAGTAATTCATTTAACATATGAATTAATTAGATGTTTACTATGCTAGCATGATAAATACAAAGGTGATTGAAACATTAGGCTCTATTCTGTAGACTCCATAATGTAGAGCATCACAATTTAGTAGAAATATATTAAAAGTCAAATAGGTAATTTTAAATTTCCCTGGGGTAATCTTAAAAAAAGTAAAATAAAACAGTTAAGTCAATTTAAATTATTATATTAAAACATGTGAAAATTATTTCAGAAGGTGATATGAAAGTTTACTAATGAGATATTTTATATTCCTTTTTTCATACATCTCAATTTGCACTACCTACATTTCAAGTGCTCAGAATAATGTGATTAGTGGCTACTGTATTGACAGTGCAGGTCCAAAAGGTCAATACAGATATATGTAAATGACATAAAGTGTACTTTGAAGGAGTTATTTTGATGAACATTAGTGGTATATTATATGGAAGATTTTTAAAACTAGTTTATGGTGGAAGGACCCTAAAGTAGAATAAACATGACTGATAAGAATGTTTTCTTACATAACATGGAAGCAAGATGGCCAGTAATTAAATGGAATTAGCTTTTAATTATTTTAATTTATTTGCACAACAGCAAATGCAGAAATGCTGAGTCAGTAAAATGGGTTAAGCTAGAGTTGAAAAACCCTGGCTTGTTTCAGAAATTTAACTATGGAAGAGTAAAACAGGTATACTCATGAGTCATCATAAAATAGAGAAAATTAGATTTTACAGTCTCTAAGGTACTTGGGAAAACCTATCAGCTTTAGAAGCCTATTTCCCTTGAGAGAAACCTCTGGCTAAAAATCAACACATGTTTATACTCCATGGTTCTGAGATTCTGTATATTTCCTAAGGAGATAATCTGACATATTAAACTCAAGAAATAACTGCAAAATTGGAGATAGTTATCAATTCTAATTTTTATATATTAATGTATAAATATTTCAGTGTTAAGTATTTTCAGAATTACTACTTTATCCAGTTAAAAAACTTGTCTTTGATATTTTTATAGGGTGACATTTGTGAAATAAATTCTCTATGTATGATTCTTCTGAATGTTTCAAAATTATAGCCCTTAAATTTCACTCAATTCTGTTATAGATTATAAATTTATCCAGTAAAATCAATTAATCCAATAAAATTTGTTTCAACATCAGTACAAAAGATATTTTGGAACAGACCTTTTGTGAAGAAAAATGTATTCAGTACATAATTAATTATTAAACTTACTCTTTTGCTTTTTTTAAAATCATTGCTTCCAAAAGAGAAGTTTGTTTTTTTTTAAATAAATGCTATTAACATATAGAATGAGATAAGAATTGCAGATTTATTTCAGTGGCAAATTCCCCATGACACAAGTGAAAATTAAGTTTCAAATTTCTTCAATTGCACCAAACTCTTTGAATATCCTGGAAGTAGTTTTAGCAATGTATTTATAATTTTTTTTAATTGCAAAAGTAGGGTATTTTAATCACTTTTATTAAAATCTATCTCTATTTTTATTCCTACTACTTTTGTCAGTTTTTTCCTCTTGTTGAGAGATGTTAGAGAAGCTACATGCTTTTCCAGAAACAAGTGGAATTTTCACTGAAAGCCAATTTAGTTAAAGTGTACTGAGCTTTATTCATATGACTTGGAGTCTCTTTTGCATATATTTAGTTACTATATATTTTCATGGTGCAGTGATAAAATTATAGAAACTCTGCTCCACACTATTCAGACATACCTGATGTCATGCCATGGAAGTGAAGTGCCAAAGTCCATGTTCCAACATAAGCAAGACCTGCAGAGCCAAGCATCAGAATAATGTACGGAATGGAGAAACAAGATTTAACAGGTAAGGAACCAGAAACTAGTTCATGAAAAAAAATTTACAATCATCAGATGTGGAAAATTGGAAGTGGAGGATTCAAATTTCATTGATGTTACTCATAATGGAAATTCTCTCCAGTCAGGACCATAGGAATATACACTTAATATGAAGTATGCAGCAACAAATGTCTCACATATATACACACGCATACACACACTTAAAAAAAATAAAGCCTACCAGGATTATGTTTTAGAGAAAAAAACAGAAGGGGCTCTATAAACAGCAAGACTGTCTGCACAGTTTCATGAATTTTTCATCTCAACACATCAGATCATGCCTTAGTATATCTAATGCATCCTTTGTGATGCAGACTGTGTATTCCAGGCGAACAATTTGCCAAAATGCCACCATGTATTATAATATGGTTTGAAGAAAGAAGTACTCCAATGACAAATCTCCTACATGTATTTGTCAAGAAGTCAATGTAGGTAGCATAAGATTAATTTATTAAAATGTTATGCAGCCCAGAACAACATAGTAGCAATTTAAAAAGTGTGTTTGAGTTATTCTAGTGTGTTCTGTAATTTGAGATTAACTTTGTATGTTCATTTGTGTGTTCATTCAAAATTGTTGATTACATTGGTATCAAAAAATAATGTAAAAGTGCATCACAGTACATTAATAAATGTATTACATAATATTTCTAAGTTTGGGAAGATGTTATAATTTATTTTCAAATATAAAATTATTTTGTACTGAATTTTCGTTTCATAATGTTTTACTTTTCTAGAAGAGTCTCCATCATTTTATAGACTTCTGTTCTCAAAAATCCTAGATTCATTCCCCAATTTAATTTTTATTTTTTTAAAGATTTTACTTATTTGAGAGAGAGAGTGAAAGAGAACATGAGCTGGGGGAGAGGCAGATGGAGAGGGAGAGGCAAACTCTCTGCTAAGCAGGAAGCCCAGTGAGAGGGGGCTTGATCCCAGGACCCTGGCATCATGACATAAGCAGAAGGGATTAACTGACTGAGCTACCCATTCCCTGATTTAAACTACAGAAAATGGCAACCATTTTGTCAAGGCAGTTCATAATTTTCTTCCAACATCTGGGCTGCTCCAACTCCATTTCCCAAGTATTTTATACCTATTGTATACTTTCACAAAAAGAAGCATAAAACTACATTTCTGAGAAAATTAGGCCATAGAATCATACCTTCTAGAAACATCAGTAGCCTTAGATTTCTGCCCTTGTAAGTTTTCCCATTTTTATAGTCAATATAATAACATCATAGATTTTACAGTGATGTTTTGAGAATTAAATTGGATAGAATTATTTTTTACCCTGAATTTCAAATAAACATATCTTAATATTATTATTTTTCTAGTTGCTTTTTTTTTTCTTCATGATATCTGCTCTCAAAATAATTTAGCATGACCTAACTTTCTACAGCTCCAAATCCTTTGGCTCATTTTGTCTTTTATTGCCTTTTATGTACTCCAGGGAAGAATCACTTACAGCATTAAAAATTATTCCATTTCCTTTCTTTTCCACTAGCATCAGTCCATCAAACAGGAAAATATTTTGCTCTCAGATCCTTTGGTTTGTTGGTTGAATGTCAGGTTACATTAGGGTAAAGCTAACTTTAACTGGCATTTTCTTTTAAAACTGTCATTTTTCTTTGTGATGCAAAAGGCATTCTCTCTTTGTGAAGTGAATTAATGTGAATTTACCAAGTATGAGGAGAATTTCTTTTCTTTTCTTTTTTTTTTCTTCATTGAGTTAAGTAGTTCCCTGAAATGATTCTATGTTTACTCATGAACATTTTATTTTCTTTCCTATTTACCCAGGGAAAAGAAATGGAGGGTTGCTCTGGAAATATTTATTTGATAGTTGTTTCTCATTGCTAGGTGGAGAGAATTAGATCTGTAGCTCTTTCTCATAGGCATCTTCTTATCAATGTCCTATCCTTTATTTCAGAAATCCTAGCCTATGAAGAATTTTAGTTAGGTTCTCCAGTATGTGGTTTCCAATTCTTTTATAACTTCATATGCATAGCATATCAAAGTTAGCTGTTTATCATTAATGGTTATGAATTATTCAGCCAATTCATCCATTTAATACAATGATTAATTAATTGTTAATACACTGATTCCCAACAGAACACCAGGATATCAGACACACTCCAGTGCATCATGAAATAGTATATTTTATACTATTCCAGTTCTTTTCCTGAATAAAATACTAGACACTTGATTAGCCACGTGTTCCTTGCTTTTTCTTCAGTCACTTCAAACTCTAGTGTACTTCTCATATGTTTTTTTCATCTTTTCAAAGAAAAGGAATAATGGTGAGTCTTAGGTAAAATTTTAAAGTTAATCTTTGGTAGACTCTTGGAATGTGACCACACTTGGGTGCATAAAATTCCACTGGACAATAAAAATTAGTAAAACCTAAGAACAGAACCCCAAAACTATTTGCATGCATTCAAACAAATGTCAAGAAGATATTTAAATTTATGTTTTATTAGATCAGTCCAGCTAAGCAGGAAAGATATGGAAAGAGATACTTTTGTTGAAGTAGGCCATAGGTAGTCAGGCTCAAATCAAAGGACCATAGAGGATTTTCTACAAGAAGGGGAGAACCCAGATAGAGAGAAATCTGTGGCCAGGGAATTTATAAGTTCAGGCCAAAAGGTAACTGTATTTCATCTATTATACCTGAATTTAAGGCAAATTCAGTTCTTCTCTGGGAACAAAAGTAGAAAAATAAGGAAAAGTCCTAACCTGGAGAGTCTGATGGACTTTGTAATCAATAAGGCAAGAACTGAGTCCTGAGAAAGTGACACTGGGAAAAGAAGTTACTATCAACCCACATACAACCTTCACTGTTTTAACAAGTAGCATGCATTATTTTGTTTAATGCACACACACATATAGATGTAGCATATTACATATCCATTTTACCATTTTATAAATTAAATTCATATAAAAAAAGTTTAAGTACCATGTAGAAGATCTGAAAGTAAATAAATTGCTTCATTGAAAAAAAGATTCACTGTATGTCAGGTATTAGATATTGTATTAGGTACTAATTACTCTAAGGATAGTAATGCATATTCACTGACTTTAAGAGTTCAAAGCCCATGGGAGAGACTGTCTAGAAGATATAATTACACATGGAACTAAGAAGAAAGTGGGTTTTCGAGGACCTCAAGATAGCTAATAACTAAATCTTGATTGTTGGAATAGTCAGGACAGGCTTCTTACAGGAAGTGATTTGAACCTGGATATTTTGTGAAAACTACTATCACAAAATACAATAAATATATCTTTTTATCCCCCAGCCAAGTAGAATTTTTGTTAACATGGTATGGTAACCTTAGCACTCACACCAATATTTGTATTCTGCCTTTTTTTTCTGAAGATATGTAAGAGTTATATTTCTCATTCCTCCTAAGTCGGACATAGATATGTGTCTTTATTTAACCAAAGAAATGTGAAAAGAAATGTGTCACATTTGGAATAAAATATTTAAAATTTTGAAAGCTGGAGTGTGATTCTCTGTGATTTGTGTTCCTACTATTACAAATGAAGAATCCCATGATTCTTCGGTAGAGACAAAAGATAGTGGACTTTTAGTTAACCTGGATCCTTAGATGTGTGAAGTGAGAACGGACCTCCATTGCCCCACTCTGCACATGTTGTAAGAATAAAATATAAACCTCTGTCATTGTAAGACACAGAACTTTTAGGGTTGGTGCAAAAACTAGCCTATTATGGGTGATTCACATGGTTTCCTCCTCTTTTTTGCATTTCTATTTTTTTCATAATCATATCAATACGTACACATTATAAAAATTATATAACAATAAACGTCAGATTTCATCATCAAACCCAGAGATGATGAATGGAAAGATTATTCCAGACACCTTAGCAGGAGAAAGGAGAGGGCTGGGGACCTGACTGGGAGGGTGAAAGTCCTCCAGCCAAGCTTTGTCTCCACTTTCATTGGGGTTTTATCAATACAACAAGCACAAGCCCAAAGCAAGGAGGAAAGTATAACTTTAATGGTTAGGACAGTAATATATGAAGCAGTGTGTAATAAGGGTGAGAAGGCAAGGAGTCCATGAAGTACATGACCACCACAGGTGCCTATTTGTTTGGTGTGTGTGTGTGTTTTTTAAGTTGTTTGTTTTTTTTGGTTTTTAGTTTGTTTTTGTTTTTGTTTTTGTTTTGGACAGAGAGAGAGACAGCAAAGGAAAGAGCACAAGCAGGGGGAGTGGGAGATGGAGAAGCAGGCTTCCCGCTGAGCAGGGAGCCAGACAGTGACCTCAATCCCAGAACCCTGGGATCATGACCTGAGCTGAAAGATGCTTAACAACTGAGCCACCCCTGCACCTCAGGTGCCTGTTTTTCTTCAAAATTTAAACATTTACTCCCTAGATGAAAACCTTGAGCCATAGTAAAAATCTGGGCATTTTCAGCCAAGAAACTTCAAAGAAGGCCCCATGTTCAGGCATTCCTCCTCTGCTTTTCAATTAGTCCCATCCAGGGAGGCATATACAAATCAGAAATTTTCTGTCCAGGTACTCTGAAGTCCCACAAGTGAACTTTCAGAACTTGTGACTGAATGATGCAATATAACAACCTTCCCACAGATGATTGTTGTTGAAACGTTGAAATAAAATTTGAGGAAAGTTTCTGGGGCATCTGGGTGGCTTAGTTGGTTAAGCTTCTACCTTTGGCTCACATCATGATTCCAGGGTCCTGGGATTGAGCCCCATGTCTGGCTCCCTACTCACTGGGGAGTCTCCTTCTCCCTCTGTTCCTCCTACCTATGCCTTCTCTCTCTCTTACTCTCTCTGTCTGAAATAAATAAATAATAAATCTTTAAAATAAAATTTAGAAAAGTTCCATTCTCCTTTCCATGTGAAATATGCCCCCTTCATTCCAGTTATTGTCTTGTCTGCTCTCCTCAGATAGATTATAATTTATAATCATACCAGGCTATGTTTTCACTGAACACAAAATTTCAGGAATGTGGTGGCCTGCTGGAGTGTGTCATGGCTCAAATTGTATCTCCTACAAAAGCTATGTTGGAGTGTTAATACCTAGTACCTCAGAATGTGACCTTATTAGGAAACAAGGTCTTTACAGAGGTAATATTAGGTCATTGGGGTTGGCCTTAATCCAATAGATTTGGTGTTCTTACTAAAAGGGAAAATGTGAACAAAGAGATAGACATCTACAGAGGAAATATAATGCGAAGACATAAGAGGGGTGACTTCTACAAGCCCAAGAATGCCTAAAGCTATCAGAAGCTAAGCATGAAACAGATTGCTCCTCACAGCCCTCAGAAAGCAGGAGCCCTGCTGACACCTTAATCTAGGATTTCTAGCCTCCAGAACTGTGAAACAGTTAATTTCTGTTGCTTAAGTCACCCAGTCTGTGCTGCTTTGTTACCACCACCCTTGGAAAGTAATACGTGTCCAGAGAAAATATCCACCCTCTTGTCTGCATAATAACTGTTAAGTGCGAGTTAGCATCTATTTTATTTTACTCTCTGTTGGAAATTCTTTTACTAACTTCTAAATATGGAAAAAGAGAAGAAGTTACAAATTATTACCTTGGGATTCACTTTAAATCTTAGCAATTAATGTTAAATGTAAATCAAAATATAACTTTAAGCTGAAGTACTCTGTTTAAAAAGGATTGTTGCTGTATACTATGAAACTAATAAAACTTTTAAAATAAATACTGAATATGGGTTGTGAGTCAGCACATAACTCCTTTATGAATTATGCCACCAGATTACTTTACACAGGATACGTTTTTTAAAGCTTGAACAGTACAAATAACTGATTTTCAATGATGCTATATATCTTTTCTATGCCTGATCAGCTGCTTATGTTATTTATAGCTCTAAGTTTGTGATGGAAACATAGGTTAAGAGTCATGAATCTTTATGCCTTAGTTGACAAGGCAACTAATATATCACTAAGCCTCCCCATCCTTGTTAAACTTACCTGTAAACCAATAGTGTCAGTCCTGAATTATTTTTGATATTGATTCTATTGATGAACTGCAAAGGTTAAAATTAAAGTGTGATTTATGCTGTGATCAAGAGCATGGTGTTAGATCACCAAGTGATCTGTGCAAATTATAACCATAAATATACTTCAGATTCTGCTTTATAGCTCTGCTATGAAGCTCTACATTCCCTTTCTTCCTCCTTCAAGGAGATTCCTTAGGATACGAGTGCTGATAAAAATCAGCATCTTAGATTCTGATGACTCTGTGAACAAAGCACCTGTAATTCCCCCCTTTGTAGTTGCATTTAGCTGGAATCTTAAGACTTTGATCAGATGAATTTCAACAATCTGGTCTGTGCTCTCTTACTTGTAGGCAAGTATTATGGATCAGAAAATCACTCACTGTTTTTCCTGGTAGTTTAGAAGAGTTTGATATCTCTTGTAGTTAAGGGAATATGTGAGTCACTGAAAGCTTTATTTTTCCACATCTTCAGGCTCGATTTGAAGGCTAGCATATCAATTCTCTCTAGCTTATCTTGTTTAAGCAGGCAAGTTTCAATGACAGCAAGTTGTCAAGAGACATGCAGGCATAGATGAATTCAAATATGAAAAATAATGATAAACCCACTGGGCCAAGATGGCAGAATATCAAAGGTTGTGTATTAAGTTGGAATTTCTATTGGATTATCTTAAATGTAAATGAGTAAATATCATCAAGCCTGAGGGTGCTTGCAGCAGGAGTCTCTGAAATGCCATTACTTCTTCCCAAATATTAGATATGACCTAACTAGCCCATGGGATTGTATTAATAACCTAATCTTTAAATCTTACCAACAGAAGAAAGAAATTAGGTTTTCCCTTCAGTTTTCTTTTCTGCTTTTAGATCTTAAAGCAAAAGTCAATGAGCAACATTTCTCTTGGATTAAGTACTTCATTTGTGTCTATTGACAGGCACTATTTGATCAAAATTCTAAGTTTAAAAAGAGTCACTCTGGATCTATTCATGTTTTGTGTATATAAAATGTACACATAAATACATTTTAATGGTTATAATAAAATCATATGATATAATGGGTTTCCTAATACATAAGTGGTCAGTTGCTGTGTATAAAAATGATTTGAAAATGGATTATTTTCAATTTAGGACTTAAGTATATACATAACATTAAGAATCCTTTCACAGAATAGAGTCCTGTCAAAGTTTAACAAACTTTCAGGGCATCGGGATGGCTCAGTCAATTGAACAGCTAACACTTAATTTTGGCTCAGATTATGATCCCGTGGGTTCTGGGACCAAGCAGTTTCCATGCTCACTTGGGGGTCGCTTGAAAGATTCTCTCCCTCTCCTCCTCCCCCCACTCTCATGCACTCTCTCTCTCTCTCAAATAGATAACTCTTTTAAAAAATTGAAAATTAAAGTTTAACAAGCTTTCAACAATATGAAATATACTTTTTTCTTACAGATATTAAAACTTGTTAAGTGCTAATAAATCCTATGGAGAAATGAGTGATAAAAATATTTTTATTCTAAAATATATAGCACTTCAATGATCAATTTTTTGAATCTGTATTTAATAGGGACTTAAAAGGGAGAATGGATTCTTAGGAAGTGACACCTTGTAGGAATATAGTTTTTTTTCTCAGCCTTGAACAGGTCATATATGCTTGACTTCTTGAAGTAAACAAATTTTCATTTTCCAATAAATGCACAAGACTTGATTAATGACTATATAAAAATTGTAGCATTATTCATGTAAAATTTACATTTAGGAGTTTAATATTATTGTTTTCTGTGATAAATATTTAAAACTAAGTATTTTAAAAATTTACATGCTCATTTCAATTGTCAATCATTTCCCTTACATTTTCTTACAGGAATGAAGTTATATACAGACAAGTAAAGTAGTTCTTTATCATTTGTTTGCTATTACATACCCTAATACATACTCTTCTCAGTTATAATGGCTTCCTAAGCAATGCCAATCAAACCAATAATGTGGGTTGTCAGGGTACATCCTTCCCTTTCCTGACAGAATGGACATATATTTTCTAGACAAGTCCCATACTGCCTACCCTCTTTCCTCACTGGAAATAATTGGTCTATGAAACAGATGTGTTTATGTGTGTGAATACACATAAATACAAGATTTAGTGTAGGATAAAAAGGACTACTTTTTCAAAATGTGTTATATTTAAAATGTGTTAGAATTTTTGAAGGAAAAGTTGTTTCCTTATATTACTGATATTTCAATGAAGTCATTTAATTTTAACATCAACATTTACTAATTTTTAAGTATTTCTCTAGCTGCTAGAGATACAAACATAAAGAAGAGACACTACCCCTTTCCTTTTATTTAAGAGATAGTAGGCATGACTGAATTTTCCATTTGTTTTTCTGTTTTTCTGTGTCTCTCTGATAGGTTGGGAACCATGAGACTAATTTTATCCAATGAGCCTTGGGCACAAGTGATGTGTGCCACTTTTATTTCAAATACTTGACCATTCTTGTCAGTTTTGTGTGCTGTTACTTCAGCTGCCAGAGTGACAAGCAGTATCATCTTTGAAGATGATACCGAGCCATAAGATGGAAATGGTCTGAAAACTTGAGTCACTACTGAAAGGGAAGTGCCCTGGAGAGACTTCAGGCCCTGTGTCAAGCCACTGACATAGTGTGGTTTGCTTGTTATTGCAGCATAACTTACCATTCCATCCTAATGGATATGGTCCAAATTACTTTAATTGTAAGAAAAAGAAACCCAAATGGAATTAACATAAGCAAAACACAGGAAAAGTATTGCAATGATACTGTGTTTCCTCATCTGAGTGGTGTATCATCTCAATTAGAAAATGTAGGATACAGACCGGCTTAAAGAGAGCTGGGAACAGTATTTTGGACACCTCAAGGAGGAGTTTGATCTCTAATCTCTGCTTCTCTGTATAGTGATATTATTCATTTCATGGCCAATGGGCTACCTTCATATGGAAGTAAATATGTCTCTGGGTAACTCCAAAACTCTAAACATGCAATGTCTGTCACTGAAATATTCTCTTTTCCTTAGGGGAAAAAAAAAAGAGAAATATTCAAAAGAATACTGTTTTGATTACTTTTGTTCAGTTGAACATGCTAAGGCAAATCAATTTGAGCCACTTGAGTGGAGTTCAATTTGAGTCACAAAACAAACTTTGATAAGGAATTTATGGCAAATATGTGGACTTCAATGGCTCATATTTGAATACCTTGTTGGAAGTGGTAAGGTGGAGCTTCACCAAGAAAAAAAAAAAAGTTATATCTAGGAGTAGGAGTGGTTGGTATTTTGAAAAGTGGTTGGTATTTTGAAAAGTGGTTGGTATAATTTAATAAATAATTTTATTAAATTCTTCAAAATATAATTTACATGGTTGGTTCATTCTAGAAATATTTATGGAGATTCTATTACATGCCAGATACTATTGTAGGTATTTTTTTTCTATTGTGGATATTAAACATAAAGTTATACATAAAACAAATAAGGTCTATACCTTCATTATGTTTATTTTTTTAAAGATTTATTTATTTATTTGAGAGACAGAGACCACATGAGTGGGGAGGAGGAGCAGAGGGAGAGAACCAGACCTCCTGCTGAGTGAGGAGCCCCACCAGGGGCTCAGTCTCACTACCCTGAGATCATGACCTGAGCTGAAACTGAGAGTCTGAAGCTTAACTGACTGAACCATACAAGTGCCCCTCTCTCATTGTGTTTATATTTCTAAATTCTTGCCTTGAATTTTCCTTTGGAATTCAAAATGAAGAAAAAAAAGAATAATCGAGATATGGTCAGTTCCGATGGGGCTGAAAATAGTCCTTATATAATTAATATTTAAATAAAACTATTAGGTAAACTTAAAAAAATGCTCTATCAAATATCGTGCTTATGAGCATTAGGAAAAGGAACCAGGCAAATAACCCAAGCATTGAGAATAAGTGAAAGTATAAGGGTTAAGATTTTTTTTAATTTTTAATTTTTTTTATAAACACATAATGTATTTTTATCCCCAGAGAGGGTTAAGATTTAACATGGCTTCTCAATGTATGTAATTTTAGTATAATAATAAGTGAGGTCTCCGTCAAGAAAGCAGAGTTACTATGAATAAATTGAGTTCTGGTGATGTATTATGACAGTTGTACCTTACACAGATGTGGGAAGACCTGGTGGAGGATGTGCAGGAGGGTCAGGAAAAGAGTTAACAGCTGCCTGACTGAAGCACTGGTATTGGCAGACAGGGAAATCTGAGACAGTGGTTGCTTCTTGCCCCTGCAGTGGATTTCAAAAGGCAGCTTATAGAAAGATCTATGGGAAGATATTGTCTCTGTATACCTACCACTTCTATGGATACATTCAAGCATCCAGTGATGAACCTGGGGACACTGTTATAGAACAGATTCAGTAGTTGGAAAGACAACAATTGGAAAAACATGAAACAGTGTGAACTGCCAACTATTTTATGGGTCTGTCACCGTATCTGACTATGATAACCTTCCAATAATAATGGCTGTTACTTCATTTCACCATCGGAATCTTGTGTGTTAATTTTGGCCAATTACAACTCAGAGCCATACAGGCAAGCAGGTTTGGGAAAACACAGTTCTTGGTTGTGTCTATGCTGATGTAGAAAAATAAGGCACAGTAAGGAATTAGAGTAGCATTAGATTTCCCATAATAGCAGTTAAAGGAAAATAACTGATCAACTAAAATACAGCACATTGAAGTATACCCCAAATGTCCTCCATTTTATTAAGAAATGTATTTTCATTTTTATTTGAAAATGGACTAAACTCAACTTCAAATGTATATAAAATGTTTATTTTACATAAAATAGTTCCAATAATAATTGTATATGTAACCCTGTTATTGAGGTTTTATTCCTGAACACCTGAGTAACTTATGTGTTCTTAACACTTTGTAATCATTAATGTATCTGAGATTTCCCTTCTCACTGCTCATTTAGGAAATTACTTTATGCAGAGCACATCTTAGTCGTAGATACCTGAAATCCAAATCATATTTGCTTAAATACAAAGGAGAGGTTATTTATTTACAAAATGAGGAGTTCAAAAGGAAGCCATGAAGAATAACATGGAGAACACTGGGAGTTGGAGAGGAGAAGAGAGTTGGGGGAAATTGAAGGAGGAGACGAACGATGAGAGACTGTGGACTCTGAGAAACAAACTGAGGGTTTTGGAGGGGAGGAGGGTGAGGTGTTGGGTGAGCCTGGTGGTGGGTATTAAGGAGGGCACATATTGCATGGAGCACTGGGTGTGGTGCATAAACAATGAATCTTAGAATACTGAAAAAAATAAAATAAAATTACAAAACCCCCCAAAAACAAAAGGAAGCCTTCGGGTACAGATAGATAGAAGTATTCACATGTATCAGAATGTTGTTTTTCTCTCTCAGTGTTCTAATTTTCTCTGTTTTGGTTTCATTATTAGCCAACCTCTATTCATATGTTAGACTAAAGAAATTGGTCAAGAACTCTTCAAAACATTTCCTTCTGACACGAACCCCCTGAGAGTATCTCTCTCCCCCTAGTTCAAACAAAACTTCAAGTGATGGTGCTCATTAGCTTACCTTGCCATATTCCAGTCTCCGAAACAATCATGGTGGTTAAATACAGCAGGGATTAGCCTGGTCTAAATCATATGCCCATTTCTACAGAGGTAGGAGAGATTCATTCATAGGCAAGCATCTTAAACGGGTTACTAAAAAGAAACAGAGCTAATGTTGCTAGAACTAAGAGGAATGGATTGTGGAATGATGTAATAGTTTGAATTTTGTCCCTTCCAAAATTCATGCATTGAAGTCCTGAGAATATGTCCTTATTTGGAAATAGAATCATTGCAGATGAGAATAAAGTTAAGATGAGATCATTAAGTTGAACATTAATCCATCATGACTGGAGTCCTTTTATTTATTTATTTTATTTTTTAAATTACTGTATTTTTATTTACTTTATTTATTTAAATTACTTTATTTGAGAGAAAGAGAGAGAGCTCAAGCAAGAGAGAGAGAGAGCATGAGCAAGGGGAGGGGAAGAGGGAGAGGGACAAGCAGACTCCCTGCTGAGCAGGAGCCCAACACAGGGCTGGATTCCAGAATCCTGGGATCATGACCTGAGCCAAAGGCAGACTCTTAACTAACCAAGCTACCCAGGCACCCCTTGATGAACTCCTTGCATGACAAAATAGGTGTTAAGTAATATTTGTTGGTTTAAAGAACTATAATTATAGTATTTACAGTAAAAATCTACTAACACTAGATTTAGTGGAATATACTAGACACTGGATTAGTTACTATCATGGAAAGAAGCAAAGAACACAAAATTTCACTTTGAGAAGCATTGTAGTTTCCAACTGCTGTTACAACAAATTACTACTAATGTAGTTATTTTAAAACAATGTAACTTGGGGGACGCCTGGGTGGCTCAGTTGGTTAAGCGGCTGCCTTCGGCTCAGGTCATGATCCCGCCATCCTGGGATCGAGTCCCACATCCGGCTCCTTGTTTGGCAGGGAACCTGCTTCTCCCTCTGCCTCTGCCTGCCACTCTGTCTGCCTGTGCTTGCTCTCTCTCTCCCTCTCTCTCTAATAAATAAATTTAAAAAAAAATGTAACTTGGGATGCCTGGGTGGCTCAGTTGGTTAAGCGGCTGCTTTCGGCTCAGGTCATGATCCCAGAGTACTGGGATCGAGTCCCACAATGGGCTCCTTGCTTGGCAGGGAGCCTGCTTCTCCCTCTGTCTCTGCCTGCCACTCCGTCTGCCTGTGCTTGCTCTCTCTCTCTCCCTCTCTCTCTGACAAATAAAAGAATTTTTAAAAAAATTAAAAAAAAAACAAAAACAAAAAACAATGTAACTTTATTTTACATTATAATTCTTTAAGTTAGAAATCCAACATGGGTCTCAGTTAGCTAAGTTCAAGGTATTGGCAGAGCTGCGTTCCTCTCTGGAGGATCTAGCAAAGGTCCATTTCCTTGCTTTTTCCAGCTTCTAGTAGTTATCCACTCCTTGTTTCACCCTGAGCCCCTTTCTCCATTTTCAAAATGAGCAAAGTTATATCCCTGAATATTCTTCCATAGTCACATCATCCTCTGACTCTATTCTGCCTTTTTTTCCACATTTAAAGGACGCTTATGATTATACTGTTCTGCTTAAATAATCCAGGATAATTTCCCAATTTTAAGGTCATCTGATTAACAACTTTAATTCCATCTGAAGCTTAATTGCCCTTTGCCATATAAGATATTCTTTACTGATCCAACGGATTAGAATGGGGACATCTTTGGGTGACCATTATTCTACCTACCACAAGAAGCTCACAATTATTTTCTTCAGGTAGTATGGGAAAAGGGAGAAAGTGGAGATAAATTTATTTAAGACTTCCAATGGAATGATATATAGTTTTTTTCCCTCTTCACTGATATAATGGATACTTAACTGAGAGTATGTCATAGCAGTGACTTAATGTTTCCTTTTCCCTTTAGAATTTGTTATTACAAGACAAACATTTGTGTCATAGCTTTTATACAAGGCAATGTATTCAAAATTTTTAGCAGTGTTACTTTTTAAAGCTATTGATTAATTCTGATACTTTCAGACCATTTTTAAAAGTAATTTTGAATTCCACTCACATCCTCTAAAGTGTTAACTCCAATTCAGTACCATATTAGTATAAAGCTTAATGGTGATCTATGTTCAGAAATATGTGTTTTTAGTGTTTCAAAAGTATGCAAAATTGACCAAAATATTTTCCTAATCCAAAAGAGTATACTAAACTATGCAGAGTTAATTAGATGAGAGATGACAGAGAATAAAATATGGCCCACAGACATAGTAGGAAAGATGGAAATGAAACCATTTACTTATTTTTTTCTCTAGCATCTTTAGCAATTCAGAAAATCTGCAACTATAAAATGCCCAACAGACAGTAAGACACAGTGTTATAGTTCTTTTGCCCTCAAAGCTGAAGTTATAATGAGAAATCACACTTTAGGACTTTGCAGAATCAGGGTGACCTGAAGTGCAAAACTATATAATTCCTAAATCTTCTGGGTAGAACCCTTTTTGAAAGAGTCTAATCCTTGAGAGGTGAGTAGTCAGGTTTTTCTATAAATAAATGCATTGCTATCAAGGGGTTCCAAACCAATCACAGACTCTGAAGGGCTAGAGGAGATGAATTTTGATCTAAAGTTATAATGAAGATTATGAGCCACTGTTTAAGACTCTGCCCATGTGTCATTCCTATTGTGACGTATATTAGATCCTACTGCTGAGATTTATTATATGTAAGGAAAAAATCTACTTTGAAGACATTTTGGGCTAATTTCTTACTCTATATAGAGATTTTTCCCTTAAATTCCATAATCTGATTTCTGAGCTGAAAGAGATCAATATATTCAGGTTAAAAGAGAAAAGAGCCAGTTCAACCTTTTACTTACTCTCTGAATTAAAGCTTCAGAAAACATTTTGTAAATCATATCCCTTCCACAGTTTTCACACCTTAGAATATCAACCTTTTATAACTCAACAGAGGTAGCTTGACTGGTGTTTATGGCTCCTTAATAATTAGGACAGCAGGATAGATTGCTTTGCCTTTATAGGACTTTCTGGGGTTTCTTAGGGTCATGTGGAAATATTGCATTTTCTCTGTGCTATTTTTATTTTTTTTTACTTTTTACTTTTTTTGGGTGGGGGGGTGAATGGGCTGTGGGCAGAAGCTGAGTTACCACCACTGCAATGACAGCGATGTGAACAATTCTATTCTCTGAAATTTGCCTCTGACTCCCTATATAGATTTAGAATATAAAGTTTTTATGGGTGACAAGGACAGAGGTCATGGAGAGGAGGAATTATGATTCAATTTAGTTCCACTGAGTCCTATTGATATAAAACTTCAACCACCCAATTTAATCACAATAACTGGATCTTTCTGGTTTTCACTGAATTTAAGTCTGCTGGTATAGCTTTGACATGTTAATAGCTGGCAATCAAAAGATGTTCAAAGATTAACAGATTGATTTAAATTTGCTGGATGGATCTGAGGAGGAAAGAACAGTTCTGGCTACATATTTGGGTCTGGAAATATAACACATACTATTCACATACACTGAATACCTCATTTCTATAGCTTCAAGAAAATAAAAATGGTGATTTCTAGTGTTTACACTCTACTCATTTCTATTTTTAAAAATGTAGAATGTGTCTAAAAGTAGAATAATCACTTCTTAAGGGCTGAACTTTGTCAAATAAGAATCTTAGAGTATTTCTTAAAATACATTTTATAACACAAGGAAGAAACATACATAATATGCTATAAAACCTCACTAAAATATTGTGAATGTTGCATCAAATTCCAAAACACCTAATGTTGGCTCTGATGTCCCTTTACAATCAGAACAACTAATCTAAGGGGCTTATTGGCCACTATATTGTGCTTTTTAGTATGTATTTCTTCATGTAACAATATTTATTAAATACCTATTATGTAAATTTTGAAGGAGCAAAGATTAAAAAAGACATGGTTATATTAGTCAGTAGTACCACATATAAAGAAGGAGGGAATGTGTATAGATGTAATTTCAGTACAAAGTATACATTTTGGTAAGTATTACAAATGTATGTATGCATATAGTGAATAATGAAGAGTGACTAACTTTGCCTAAGGGCCATAACAACACAGAGGGGATTTAGGTCTGGCCGAGATTTTATATTGTATCTTGTTGAAGGATATAAGTGTTACACCCAAGTTTTTGCATCCAAGAGACCACCAAGGAGCCAACACCAATGCAATCACATGAGGGTTTATTTAACAAGCTTAAGCTTGGGCCCAAGTTTACCCGACACAGCAGAGTAGGGACTTGGACCCCGAACCACCGGATTACAGTCAGAGTTTTTAAAGGCAGAGTAGGGGTGGGAGTAGTCTGTTATATACTTGTAAATTAGGGAGGGGATTAGGGATGGCGTAAGTCTCTAAGGAATTTTGGAAGCAAGGTCTCCAGGACTTTGAGGGGCTAGCTATTGTTGGGAGAAAGGTTATTTATTACCGGTAATAAAAATCTTCTCGTGAGACCCTTTAAATGTATATCAGTGGGTCAAATGCTTGGGAATGATTGCTGACACTATCTTGGAGGTTTAGAGATAAAGTTTCCTAAAGGAATTATTAAAGTAGATGTACAGGATCCTGGTTGGACCTGTAGGAATAAGGGGTTGGTCAGGCTAGGATTGTCCTTAGCAAAACCTCAAGGTGAGGGCAGTTGAGTCCCCAGGGGAGAGCCACTTTGTCTGTTTCAAGGGCTTGTCAGTAGGTAAGGAATTTTAATGATTTTCTTCTGCCTCTGTTTCCCACATCATAAGCACAGAAGGGGGAAAAAGATACCAGGCAAAAAGAAAAGTATATTCTTCAGAGTCTAATCAGGAGACAGAAACCACATTGGTTAATCTGAACAGGAAAATATAAAGAATTGTTAACTACTAAATGTGGCTAAAAGAGGAAAAAAATAACTCAAAGGCATAAAAAAAAAAGCAAATACAGAAAGTAGGTACTAGCTGTAAGACTGACAGAGAAGACCTTTGCAAAGGAGGAACACATTTGAATAAGTGCACCACACTGACTTCTTAACCCAACCCCAGGGTGAGAGTCAGATCTTACTGGAAAGCGTGAAAATGCAACTTGCTGATGGTGAAGAAATATGCCAGAAAGTAGGGCCTCAAGTCGGTTTGGGGGGCAGCCTCCTAATGGGCTAAGAAACCTGCTAGAGCATGAAGGTAGACCAGACTTGGTCCACAAGAATCAGGGCTGTGTAGCTGAGAAGCTCACTGGGCTGCCTGCTGGCAAGACTTGGTCCAGAGAATGGACAGTGAGTGTCGCTGGACTTCTGGCAGCCACTGGCAGCTGTGCTGAAGGAGGAAGGTGAAATATACCTCAGACTAATTTCCTTGTTGTGGCCTTGCAGTAGCTTTCCTGCATCCTTTATTGACAAAGCCTTACATTAAACCAGCTTGCCAAAGGAAAAATTGAGTCAAGACTCACAAAGTAGGGTAAACACAAGTGGATTGGAGCTGAGAAACAATATGACTTGTGGGATGTTGACTTCAGATGAGCATGAAAAAATGGGGAGAGCTTGGAAAACATTGAACAGTTAAGCCTGGCTTGGAGAGAGTAACTTTAGTAAGATGTATGGAGCAGCTGGCATAGTTGGAGCCACATAGAGAACTATAAGACAATTCTGATCTTAAAGACAGTAATTAAGTGAGACTTGTTCTTCTGAGTGTTCTCATCATGGAAGATGAACCAAATGATTTTAAGGCTTTAAGGAATGAGTCTCACCTTGAATATGCAGTAGAATCACTTGGGAAGACATAAAATAGCACAGGGTTCTGTGTTTATCTTGTATCTCCTGTATCAAAATCTATAGGGTAGCACTCTTAAACCAGGAGATTCTAATGTTAGTTGAACTAAGTTTTTCAACCTAGTGAAGAGATGACACTGACCTAAATCAAGACAGTAGTAGTGATGGTAGAATTAGAAAAACTTAATCTTGTAAAATTGTGTAATTTTAAGTGAACTTTTCCCATAAGCAACTTTGTATATGAAATACATGTGGAGTTGTCTCAACGCAAAATTTCACCTTCTGTATCCTTCTGCTTTGATGCTCTCTCAAAAAATAATTCAAATACTAACCTATCAAAATCTTTCAGGAAAGGTTCTCATGTCAATAATCACTTTTATGTTAGTATGAATTTAGACCAAAGTGTTTCTTTTTCCTAGATGTATTTGAATTTTGTCTCTGATCTTGGACTGCAGAATATACAACTGTTATGAAAGGAATTCAGGCAACAGGGGGACTGGGAGAGCCAGGTGGCCCCTCTGGCACCTTAAATTACACAAAGAAATGATTGCTTAAATCTAGCAACATTTAAGGCTGTTTTAAGTGTTATCAAAAACAATTAATGCTCGGACCCAAATTTTCATGATCCTGAATCAATAAATCATCTTGTATAGGTACTTAGGCAGACAGATAAACTGATGAACAGAGAAATCATCATTTTCACTTTATTAGAGTCACTTCATTTGTCATTTTCTATGTGGTAAGGCATATATAAATGAGGTGATACTTTAATATACCTTGTGTGTCTGGATATTTGGTCATGCTGAAGCTGTTCTCCTGTGTTTAAAGAACCAGGAAATAAAGATCCTAAGGAAGACCAGAAGCTCATTTAATGATTATACTTGGCAAAGTTTGAGGATCTTGAAGCAGAGACTATGATATGTAAAGATTTTTTAAGTACCCTGGTAGAATAATTAACAAATCATTACTGAAACAAAACTCATATGACATTTTCTGACATTTAATTATGTTTAAGGTCTGAAATAATGTGGTGTGTTATGTTGACAATTAAAAAAAATAGATTTGAAAAGGTTGTATGCTTCAGTGCAATTTATTTTAGTGTCTGAAAAATTAGTTTAATCAAAAAATTGTTCCTCCCCTCAAAATGGCCAGTGCTAGCAATTAAAATGAAAATAAGAGCCCACTTGGTTTATTTCTATGTGAAACATATTGAGCAGATACGCTTTAGAAATTGAAAGGCTGTAAATATCTGCGGTAAATGTACTGCACTCTTGATACTGCTTTATGTATTGCTCATTGGAAAATAGCTCACAAGGTTTGGAAGTGTGGTTAATTAAAATAGAGATGAGGAGAAAAAGCAACTGCTCTCAAGTTGTTGTCTGGAGTTCCCAAACAGTTTCTGACTCATTCCATTAACAAAACTGTCACAACAGAGCACTTCATTGGCAATATGCAGAACAGTTTTCAAGGACCACCCAATAGGGCAGACCAAGGCTGCCTATTATAGCTTAACATCTTGACCTGTTGTTATAGTCACATTAAGGGGACCCTGGGTAGCTCAGTTATCAAGCATTTGCCTTAGCTCAAGTCATGATCCCAGGGTCCTGGGATCAAGCTCCCTGCATCGAGCCCGGTATCCATCTCCCTGCTCAATAGGAAGCCTGATTTTCACTCTCCCACTCTTCCTGCTCATGTCCCCTCTCTCACTGTGTCTCTCTCTGTCAAATAAACAAATAAAACCTTTTAAAAAAAGTCACATCAGAGCCGAATAAACTTACTTCTATTACAGACCCATTTGTAATCATTTAAATTACTTTCCCCTTTAGCTTAATCCACCAAGGGTCCAAATAATGTGCAGATATTAGGGGAAGGAGGGTAACGGTGATTGTTTAATATTTCAGTGAATTCTTTGAGGTGTTCTGGTGCATCTTTTCAAGTCTCCAGGTCAAGAAGCCAAGGTATGGTCGATGTTGATGAAAAAGAATAAGTAAAGCTTACCACCATAGTATGTAATCTGTTTTAGATAAATAAGGGGGAGATCCTGAAATTCGGTTGAAGGGAAATAAGATTTGTATTTGAGAAGTGAAGAAATATTTTGAAGATGATATTTAGTTTACCAAGAATTCAGCTCAAATGATCACAAAAGACATCTAGTCAACGCAAGAATGAGTGTGGAAAGAACTGAAAACCATTGTGCAAAGGGATGAAGGCACAAACCATTAGGGAAAAGACAGGGCTTATTGGGAAAAAATATAGGCAGGCATTTAGTCAAGTAAAACTAACCCACACTCCTAACCCTCATTATCCCACAGCTTAGGACATATATGGTTAGCATTCATCATGACCACCACAGAGTGCCCAATTGAGAGTGTCCTTGTTTCTGTAATACTCTACCTATTTATTGGTTGAGGGAGCAGAGTTTAAGTCCATAAACCTATACACTTACTTGTCAGAGAAGTGGACATGTTATAAAGGGGGACGCTCTGGAGTTTGCTGTCCTAAGTCACCTTGTTCTTCTGTTGACATCACCCAGACCCGCTATGCCAGCTCTTCAACAAGCTACTAAAAGTGGGGAGACAATTAATCTCCAGACTTTCAGTGACCCCTGAGGAAACTGACCGTATTCTTCCTTTCTTCCTTTGCCATATGTTTATTATACCAGTACTTACTTCCATCATGTTAATTTTTGCCCTGGATAAGTTCATGACAGAATCAGTGTGGGGTTTGTATGCCCCATATATGCAAAGCTCTGCAGCAGGCTCTGCCCCCCACTGTCATCCTTTCTCACTTTCTTTTCTTCTTCACAAAGAGATGTATTAATTACCTGTCATTTCAGAAGCTGGAAAGACTCTGCTCTGTGCTAATTTATCTTTGAATCAAGTGATTTTGGCAAATAAATTGAATTTACAGAATCATTCTCTTCACTAGGTCTCTTCAGTGGCATTCAAAGAACTAGAATTTAGAAATTTGAATGGCTGGGGTACCTGGGTGCCTCAGCTGGTTAAGCGACTGCTTTCAGCTCAGGGCATGATCCTGGGGTCCCAGGATTGAGTCCTGCATCAGGCTCCCTGCTTGGCAGGGAATCTGCTTCTCCCTCTGACTCTCTTCCTTCTCATTCTCTCTCTTTCTCTCTCAAATAAATAAATAAAATCTTAAAAAAAAAAAAAGAAGTTTGGATGGACAGTTTTGTACTTGGGTCCTCAAAACAAATATTTCCTTATTCATTCCAGTTCTTTTTTTCTGATTTTGTCTCTCTTATTACATATTTCAATTTTATATGCATTATATATATGTATATATGTAAACAACTTATAATATTAAATCAGATGAGAAAAACTAGTATCTGGTTAGAAATTCTATAGTGTTTAAATATATAAAAATACATTTTATGGCAGGTAAATGCAATATTTTTATATACCTTGAAGAGAAAAAGTAAAGGGAAAATAGTCTTGTGCAATGTTATTTTTAAAATATCACATTGTTAAAGTGCTCTGACACTTAATAAGAATATATGTTCTATAGGAAGTGTGAAATACTGTGATGATGCCATGTTCTATAACTTAAATTTTATATTATTTGGGGGGACATGTTTAGAAAAATATATTTTGAAATATTCTTGATTAGTAGTTTTATTGATTTGCAGCTTATCATTCTATGCAAAATTCAATATTTAACTCAATTATCTTCGGTCATTACCTAGGGATCAATTTAAAAAACCCTCTTATTCCCACTATTAAATAAGAGCAACACTAATGATATTCTGTCAGCTTCAAATTGACTGATTTATCACATCATTACACAGCCATTCTGCATCGGCACTTTGTTTGTGAAATAATATAGCTTGAAAATAACAAATCACTATGCTCTCTACTATTGAAATTATTAGTAGAAAGGCAACTCACACACCAAGAAACAAATGGTACTGCAATATTTAGATGCATTTGACTTACATATCAGTTATGTGTCAGTCACACTTTTAATTATTTACAAGTGTTCCATTTCTAAGATTTCTAATTCTCTCTCCTTATTTCTTTTGACTGCCTGCTCCGCTTTGACTATATGACAGAACACTTCTGAAATCAATCTGCCTATATAAAATATCTGGTTCTGGTTGGTTCTGACCTTATAAAGATGGATTTTATAATCATAGCTTATAAGTTGACAATGGTTATTTATTTAGGATGTTGATGGTCAGAACAACTCAAATTCCATAAAAGTTGGGAAATTCTGACTGATAAACTAAAATTCTGACTTATGGGTTTTTAGTAAAAATTGAACAAAAATATCAAACAATTATCTACCGTAGATCCAAAGAGACACTACTTTCACTTCCTTTTAGTTTCCCAGTTTTGGATATATATAGAATTCCAGGGAAAAATGTCATACACAATTGTGAGATTTTTCTCTTTAAGTGACTAAATGACTAGAGTTTCCTTTGGTTACATTTTGTAGGAGCCAATCACCTATTTTTAATAATTAAAAATGGAGGGGCACCTGGGTGGCTCAGTGGGTCAAAGCCTCTGCCTTCAGCTCAGGTCATGATCCCAGGGTGCTGGAATCAAGCCCTGTATCAAGCCCCACATCGAACTCTCTGCTTGGCAGGGAGCATGCCTCCCCCTCTCTCTCCACCTGCCTTTCTGCCTACTTGTAATCTCTGTCAAATAAATAAATAAAATCTTAAAAAATGGAAAAGAATATCTTAAAAATTTGAATTAAAAAAGAGTACTGAAAAATATTTACCATTTTACTATGGTAAATTAGCTACATTAATTAAAAAAAAGAATTGAATCTAGTTAGCATCCTATTCTAAATGATTTGCTCAACTTATTTGGAACGATTTCCAATTGGTTTTAAGAAACCAATTGGGAATTGTTGAGTAGCTTTTAAAAATATTATGCTTTTAAGAATTCATCAATGTTAATTGTTATTTAAAACATCAGTCTCAGGCTGTTACTCTAATTATGAAGTATGGAATTACTAAGTATGGAATTCTAATGGAGGCATTTACTTTTTATTTTATTAAATTTTTTCATTATCTTTTAGACAATACCTTGAGTATTTAAACATTGCCTGAAAAAAATACACATTATATAAAATTGTTGTTATGGCAACAATTCTAGTTGAAGTAAATTGTTCATAGAGTGTACTCACATCTTCAAGTATCAGGTAATTCTCAACCACATTTGTTAAAATGTATCTATTTCTAGCTTTTGTTCAAAAGTGATTCTAATAAAGACAAGTTCCTATAGCAAGTATAGTTTTACATGTATATATATGTATATGTGTGTATATACATATATTTATAATTAACATCATTAATACCGATATAACTAACTGCACCAAGAAAAACTGTGGACTTAAAAACAGAGTATGTGTGCTCTAGTATACCATAGATTTCGAATTTGTTCTTTCAGGTCATATAGTCATGACACTTACCATATAATAGAGACCATCATTATAATATCAACAGTTGCTAAGAAACTACATAAATCAAATTTTGTAAATACTAATAAATAGCAATATGGCTTGAGTGGAAGATAAGAGTTGTTAAATCACATTAGAAAACAATCTCAGGGAAACCGGGTGGCTCACTCAGTTAAACGTTCAACTCTTGATTTTGACTCAGGTCATGATCTCAGGGTTATGAGATCAAGCCCTATCTTGGTCTGCCCTGGGCATGGAGCCTATTTGGGATTCTTTCTCTTCATCACCCCCTGTACCAACCCCACTCCCCATTCCCCTCTCTCTTCCTATCTTAAAAAAAAAAAGGAAAGAAAGAAAACAATCTGAAAATGCATGACTCTTGCCCTATCTCTAAAAAATTTGAATATACTAGATGTTCCTTGAAATATATGAGTCGATAATGCTGTGCGTTAACCTGAAATAAATGACAATATCCCCTCATTCTCTTCTGCCCCACTATGATTACACATAAACACACTCACTCTTGCATATTGAACAAAAATTTGAGTGTACTCTCTAAGCTGAGGCTCCATCATGTCTCTTCCTTCATGACAGAAGGCTATAGATTATTACTTTTTCCATTTTACTTTTTTATCCTGCTTATAATCATCAGCAGTCCCAAACATCTGAGAGCAGTTAAAAAGCTCAGCCACTGCATGTTTTCTGGATTTTTTTTCTTTTTGTCTAAGGATATGGAAAATAGCACATTTCCTTGATGTGGGACTACTGATATTGTACTGGGGAATAAGAAAAAAAGATAGGATCACAATTGGTTTATGTGTACTCATAAACTCATGTTTGCATGAGTGTGTATATTCATATAAGTACTTGTATCTTGAGCTTTTGGGGATAATTGAGTTGAGAAGAAGCTACATGGGATACTGGCAGAAGGAGTTTGTCTTTATTTGATATATATTTATGATATAAGTATAGTTTTTTTTGGAAGAAGTAAGTGATACTGAGAGTCCAAGAATACCACTCTTTGGAGGACTAAAGAATAATCTGAGTGATTAATATTTTGCAACTTCTAATTTTATTATATTGAATGATATGTTCTTGATATATATTTCCTCCAGAGGTAGAAAAGAAAAATAATAATATTCTAAACACCTATATCTTCTAAAATTTGGGTACTATTTATGTAAAGACAATTATCTAGCAATTCTCATTCTCCATCACATTTTGAAAATCTATAATTGATTTAAAAATACAAGTATAAATTAAATGCCATAAGATTTATTCAACAAAATTTATGCATATTACTTGGGCAGCATCCTTCAGATTATCAATAACACAGAATTTTATTTTATAAACTAAGATACTGAAATAATAATAATTATGAGAAGATGGAGGAGGGGAAGATGAGAGTGAGCAGAAGTTGTGGGTGGAGGAAGAAGAAAGCTGGAATCATTAACAAAGGAACAAATTTTCGAATACAGTTCTGAAAATTTTTGAGGAAATCAATGTATAAAAAGGAGGCTTCATGATTTATATCTAATAGAGTCTGCTGCAAAGAAGACAAAGTATATATCACAAGGTATAAAGATTTAGATATATGTTGCTAAAATAGGATTAGCTTTTTGTTTGCCACATATGCTCATTTAACTTATATTCAAAATCAGCTCCTTGAGATGTTTACTTCTTAGATAAACAAAATAAATAGCACATCATATCACTCTTAGACAAAGTTAAGAAATTCTCCTGAGTCTTAGATTCTGGACTTTTAAGAGAATTTTACATGGTAAGATACATTTGGAATTTGAAGAGGAAGCCCAACATTATTTGCTGAAAGAACTCTGTTGTGGAGTTCTCTAACTTCACTTTGAAAAAATATTCCTCCACTGCTTATTTCTTTTTTCTTAATGTGTCTCCTTTGAGCTACTGTGTGAGAATGTCAGGTTTACCCAAGGAATTATTAAATCATGTAACATGTTTATTTTGTACATGCTATTTGTCATTCATGGGGCAAGTTTCTGCAAATACAAGATAAATGAGAGTTCCTGCTCCCAAGAGTTTGTATTCTGAGTAGAGGAGAAAGGCAGGTAAATATGCAATTATCATACATTTTAATATGTGCTGTTCTAGAGCATGAACATGGAAGTCTTAAACATAAGAAAGCATTTCACCTGGACTAGTAGGTTTGGTACTGTAAAGGGTTCTCTGAGAAGCGATATAAAAGTTAATCTAAAAATATAGGTAACCATTAGCTGTGTGATGTAGACGGGATGATGGTGTAGGGGGAGAGGATAAAATGGTTTCTAGGCTGAGGGAATAGTGCTGACTAAGCCCTGGAAGTGAATGCATTGATCATGGAAGGTTCTTATGAATTTATAAGGGAGAAAATATGAGATTGGAGATGTAAGCCAGGGCCTGATCACAGAAGCCCAGTGCACCACACTGGGACAGTTAGACTTGATTGAATACTGTCAGGAACCAGAAAAGATGTTTTAATAAAGGGTAATATGATGAGATTTACATTTTAGGAAAATCCAGAGCCTATTTAGAAAGTATTGTAAGAGTAAAACTGAAGAAAAGGAGGTAGGTTTGATAAGGTAAGGAACCATGCAAGAGAGAACTTGGAAACAAAGTCTTTATGCTGTTGACCTATATACTAGATTTTGAAATATATAACACAGCTACAACATGAAAATATATGTCAAACCATGATGTTTTTCTACAAATAAGAACTAGTTTTAATATACGTTTATAAAAGGAAGTGTTTTACAACTCTGAAATGTTATAATGTTATTGGGTTAATTTTAGTTTTTGGGATCTTGCACATAAAACCGGAAGAAATATGCTAAGTAGACATGTAATACAATATGATTGGGGTACCCGGGTGGCTCAGTCAGTTGAGCATCCAGCTCTTAATTTTGGCTCAGGTCATGATCTCGGGGTCATGACATTGAGCTCTGAGTTGGGTTCCTTGTTCAGAGGGAGTCTGCTTCTCTCCATCTCTCTCTCCCTCTCCCTCTGTCCCTGATCTTCACTCATGCTCTCTCTCTCTCTCTCTCTAAAATAAATAAATCTTTTTAAAAAGCCATGATTTTATATGTAGAATATATAATTAAAATATCATTTCACCCATATCAAAATTAACACTATAAAATACGTTTCCTCCATGGTAGATTTTTAATTACTTCTTTCTGTAGTAAACCTTTTAAGTTTTCTTTTGTAAGGTAGAGATATTTTTAAGTGTACAATGAAATTACATCATACAAATTTGGTGTATTTTTATTTTTATTTAACACTTTAAAATACAATTTGAATTTCTAAAACTTTTTAAAAATAATAAAGATTTAATTTCATGCAAATTATATACACACATATCTATATTTGTATATATCTATTTATCAATAGAACTCCTCTGACAACACACGTATCTATATATCTATATCAGTATCTATGTTTACTGTCATTAGAACTCATAAATAGATGCAAAATAATTTAACTTGTCTCCCATCATGTACAGTTTATCTTAATTTTTGCTTTTAAAAAACAATCCTAGGGATGCCTGGGTGGCTCGGTTGGTTAAGCGGCTGCCTTCGGCTCAGGTCATGGTCCCGGCATTCTGGGATCGGGTCCGCATCGGGCTCCTTGCCCGGCAGGGAGCCTGCTTCTCCCTCTGCCTCTGCCTGCCACTCTGTCTGCCTGTGCTCGCTCTCTCTCTCTGACAAATAAATAAATTAAAAAATAAAAATAAAAAACAATCCTACAATAAACTTCATTGTATTTGAATTCATACAAGGTTTCATTTACAGGAAGTGTATAGAAAATGAAATGGTTCAAATGTATTTTTTCTTAATTTTGTTATTACCAAAATTTCCTTCACTTGAACCAATTTATTCTACCATTTACTAGTCTAAAAATGTCCATTTCCCCACATCCTCACCAATGCTTGTATTACCAAGCCTTTTGGTCTTGGCAATATTGTGAAATATATTGTAATTTTTTTATTATGGAAGATATTGAGCGTCTTCTTTAGGACCAACATGATTATTCATCACCCTGTGATGCCCAACTGAGACAATTTAGAGTTGAAATGCAGCCTACAGCTTCCCTACTGTGATGACGCTTTTGCTGCTGAATGAAGGAGCATTTTGTTCTAGTTAACAGTAAGGTATCACCATAGCTAGTAGGGGTACTGGTTTGCTTAAATATTCTTTGGCTATCATTCTGTGAAATTGTTGTAATCTATCTTATTGATATATTTTTTAAAAAATGTTACACATGTTTATTCTTTGTGGTATGAGGTGCAAATAAATTTCAAAAAAAGTTTTGGTTGGCTTTATTTTTATCTTTTTAAGGAGTTTATTTATTTGAGAGAGAGAGAACACAGGAGCAAGGGGAGAGGCAGAGGGTGAAGCAGGTTACCCACTGAGCAGGAAGCCCAGTGCTGGGCTGATCCAAGGACCTGAGATCATGACCTGAGCTGAAGGCAGACATTTAACCAATTTAGCCACCCAGGCTCCCCAGTTGGTTTTATGTTTTCCTGTATTACTTTTTCATCACAAAAAGTTTTAAAATTTTATGTGGTAAAGTTTATCACTTTTTCCTTCTTATAAAGACATTTTCCTCCCCAACATAAGGAAATATTTACCCATATTTTCTTTTATAAAGTCACATATTTATATTAAAATTTTGATCCCTCTACATTACACTGTGGTGTAAGACTGAGCTAGACACCATCTTATCTCCAAGTAGCTAATCATTTTCCTCTCATTAAAATGTCACTTTTAACATTACCTCTAATGTATATTGAAATATGTTACTAGATTTTTTTTTCTGCTTATCCAAAATAATACTGTTGTGAGTTCAAGCCCCTACATGGAGCCTACTTAAAAACAAAAACAAAAACAAAAAACATAGAAAGCAGAGGAGTTAATCATATGAAAATACATCTGGGGAAAAAAATGAGCTAATAATTTGGAAACATGGACTACAGAAAATTTTGGATAAAATGAGATAATGCTTAAGAAATCCTACTGCTCGGGTGCCTGGGTGGCTCAGTGGGTTAAGCTGCTGCCTTCGTTCTGCTCAGGTCATGATCTCAGGGTCCTGGGATCGAGTCCCACATCATTCTCTCTGCTCAGCAGGGAGCCTGCTTCCCTCTCTCTCTCTCTCTCTGCCTGCCTCTCTGTCTACTTGTGATCTCTCTGTGTCAAATAAATAAATAAAATCTTAAAAAAAAAAGAAATCCTACTGCTCATCAGTGAGACATTATGGAAACTTATCTTCCATACATTCTAATTTTGCCTAATATCAAGTTTCTTTTGGTTTAACTGCACCTATCCTCATAGATCCTGGAAGATCACCCCTATCTTTAACAACAAATGGAGTATTTTGTTGACATTTGGGCTGTTGAGGTCAGACTCCTATTACCCCCCTTGAAATGAGATTTATTTTAGCAATTTGTATCTATAGACTTGTCTCCAAGTATATATCCCATGTCTGTATCTTGATACTTATCCACCTAGATTTTACTTAACCATGCCAATTATTCTAGATCCCATGCCCATATTTCCAATTCCAACTGCCTGCTGCTAGAATGAGAAGTACAAATTATAAATTTAAAACCTGCTAGGTGCTGAAAAAGATAGAGAATAAATACAAAGTATAAACTTCATAAGCAACTGGTCGAAAAACTTGCACCAAGGTAGTTTTTATTTTTGTAAAATCACTAATTTGAGCACTTCTATTGTACCTGCACATCACCTCAGCTACACATAAAAAAATTGATAGCAGTAAGATTAAATAATCCTCCTATATTTGGGCAAACAAATAGGGCAAAAACTAAGAGAGATTTGTATTTGAGGATTTGATTATGTTATACAGGAAGAATTTAAAAATGAAAATTTTCACCAGGACTGCCTAGTCATCCTCCTGTTCCCCAATCTCTAAACCCTAATCCAGCCCCTTTAATCTCCATTTCTGCCCCTAATTTCTAACACTCTCTCTCACTGCACTTTGTGTCATTTACAATAATGAGTTATGCTCACAACCTTATCTTTAGACATTCCATTCCCCTTCTTGTACTAAGAGATTGATGGAAATCAAACCATTTCTTGATGATACCAACAACAAAAAAATCCATAAAAATTATTTTGACCCATATTTCCCTCTGGTTTATTAATTATTTCTCTGCTCCTCTTTATAACAAAATTGCTTGAAAGAGTTTATAGAATCTCAGCTTTGAATTTCTGTCCTCTCATTCTTAAACAAATTTCTTTGTGACTATTCCTAGTAAAGCCCCAGCATTTCACAGAAAGTACTCTAATAAATGTCAATATTTGGTGGTGCCTGGGTGGCTCAGTCAGTTAAGAGTCTATCTTCAACTCAGGTCATGATCTCAAGGTCCTAGGATCCAGCCCCATGTCTGGCTCCCTGCTCAGTGGGGAGGTGGCTTTTCCTTCTCCCCCTGCCTCTCCCCACTGCTCATGTGCTCTCTCTTTGTTCTGTCTATCTCTCAAATAAATAAATAAATAACTTTAAAAAATGCCAATATTTCACAAATCATTACTATTTGGCAAAGTTGACTCCCTTCACCTGGCTGTCCTGATTTCGTTTAACTTTACTGGCAAATCTTTTTAAATCATTCTTTTGCCATTTATGCTCATTTGCCCCAAAGTTTTGTCTTTGGAATGTTCATGCATTTGTTTGTTTGATGCTTGTTTCTTGGGCTATACTTTCTTTTTCTCTTTGTGAACTTTTCTGGTTGTATGGTCTTCTATACACTAATGGCTCTCAGTTTTGTATTACTATTGTCTCACCTCCAGGCTCAGATACCTAACTGCTTTATACTACTATTTCCTAATTTTAAAAGAAGTGTCAAACTTACACATTCCAAACAGAACTCTCTGTGCATCCTTCCATCCTGCATTTCCCAAGTCTTTCCTTTTCAGTAAACTACAAGTCCATTTTTTAAAATCTGCTTACACTAAAGCTCTTGCTATCACAAGTGATTTTTCTCTCTGTCACATTTGTCATCCAGGCAACTGGAGGTGTGTTCAAAATACCATAATCTGACCACTACTAAATATTTCCACTGCTACTACTCTAGCCCAAATCACTGTCATAATTCACCTGGATTATTGTTATAGGCTCCTCATGGTTTTTCTAATGCTTCTTGTTTTGTTTCCCTGTATTTTATTCTTAGAAAAGTAGCCAGAATGGTCCATTAAACACCTAAGTGCTACAGTAGGTACTATATAAATCTATAACTTTAAAATTCATAAACCTTTACACCAAAAGAGAACAACAACTATTTGAGTGATAATTGAATATATATGCATACATAAATATAAATATATACATACATACACACATATATACGCACAAACACATATATATTCAACTTAAAAAATAACTAAATTCATATTATGTCACTTCAGTGTCCAGAGTGCTTAACGGCTCCACATATCTTTCTACTCCAAAGTCATTCCAATGATTTTAAAGATCCTCCTTCATGATAACCATCCCCATTATCCTTTGCCCATTTCTTTCCTATTTCCTCCCATCTCTTACCATTCTCTACCTCATTTACAAATACATAGCCACATCATCCTCTTTCTCACCTGGACCATGCCAGGAATGTTCCTACCTCTGGAATTTTATGTTGTGATCCCTACTTTCTGAAACATTCTTTCCCCAGATATCACCATTGTCCACTGTCTCACTTCCTACAGGTCCTTGCTCAAATGCTAAAACATGGCCTTTCCTGACTACTTTAAGCTGCAAAATGGATCCTTCTTCCCATCACTCATTTTCTTCTCTCTCTCTCTTTTTTTTTCCTCTCTCATAGTTCTTACTGCCATCCACTACTTTATGGTGTACTAATTTCCTTATTCATTTTCTTTTTTTTTTAAGATTTTATTTATTTATTTGACAGATCACAAACAGGCAGAGCGGCAGGCAGAGAGAGAGGAGGAAGCAGACTTTCCTCTGAGCAGAGAGCCTGATGCGGGGCTTGATCCCAGGACCCTGGGATCATGACCTGAGCGGAAGACAGAGGCTTTAACCCACTGAGCCACCCAGGCACCCCTCCTTACTCATTTTCTGTTTCCATAATGTGAACTTCAGACATTTTATCTATTTTATTTGCTAGTATATCCCAGAACATAGAAGAAGATTTCTTTTCTTTTCACCTCTTTTCCTTTTCTTTTTCTTTGTTTTTTTCTCTCCATTCATTCATTGTAGAGGGAAAGAGGGAGCCAACAGGGGTAGAGGCAGAGGAAGAGGGAGAGAGAGTCCCAAGCAGATGCCTAGCTAAGCATAGAGCCCAATGTAGGGCTTGATCTCATGACTCTGAGATCACAACCTAAGCTGAAACCAAGAGTAGATCACTTAACCAACCAAGCCACCCAAGCACCCATAAAAGAAGCTTTCTACATAGAAAGCTACATAGTTTATGACAGACACTCAATAATATTTAATTAATACACAAATAGAAAAAGATTTACTTCTTGAAATGATTAAATTATAGTTATATTTTAAATTTTAATAATATTTGATATTCTCAGTATAAAATTTAAGAACCTATTAAAATAAAAATCAATACAGCACACGTCAAGTCACTATGTTGTATACTTGCAACTAATGCAGTGTTGTGTATAAGTCATACTTCAGTGACTAAAAAATCTATATAGCACAGGTAAGAGTAAATGTTAGAGTGAGAATGTATAAAAGTGAGTTTTCTTAGTGACATGCAAACTCAGAGCAAAGGAGTCATCTATTTTATTTTTTATTTTTTTTAAAGATTTTATTTATTTATCTGACAGACAGAGATCACAAGTAGGCAGAGAGGCAGGCAGAGAGAGAGGAGGAAGCAGGCTCCCCACCAAGCAGAGAGCCCGATGCGGGGCTCGATCCCAGGACCCTGGGATCATGACCTGAGCCGAAGGCAGAGGCTTTAACCCACTGAGCCACCCAGGCGCCCCGGAGTCATCTATTTTATAACAATATATTTCCTATTTAATGAGTATAATATTTTTAAGTGATTTAATAACTCACAAGCAAATTTTTCAGGTGCTAAGACTGCTGAAGATAATATATTGAACAGTGTATACATGGTTGAAGCCTGTAGAGATTTTCATCTAGTGATCTATGTCTAGTTGTAATAGAAATCATAATCTATCTCAAAATGTGTCCATGTCCCCATGTATAAAATATATTTCAGGGGCACCTGGGTGGCTCAGTGGGTTAAAGCCTCTGCCTTCAGCTCAGTTCGTGATCTCAGGGTCCTAGGATCGAGCTCCACATCAGGATCTCTGCTCAATGGGGAGCCTGCTTCCCCATCTCTCTCTCTGCCTGCTTCTCTGCCTACTTGTGATCTTTGTCTGTCAAATAAATAAATAAAATCTTTAAAAAAATAAAATATTTTTCATAAGACAAAAAAGAGGATACAAACATGGTAGAATTTAAAAAATTAATATACGTACTTCATCTAAGTTAGGCCAAATAGAACTAATCTAAACTGCAACTGTTAGCAAAATTGTGAAACCAGGAAACTGGATAAACTTTCTTGTTTGCCTTATCAGCATTTCATATGAACATATAAATCAAAAGTGGTAAAGAAGAAATTCATAATAGATAAAATCAAAATGATGCCCCATAAATGTATAAAAAACCTGGTATCAGTCTTCTTATTTTAAGAAGAGTCATGACTCTTGATTCCTGCATTTTACTAATTTGATGACTGGGAAGTATTTATCATCTGGCCAAAAGGCTAATTTAATCATTTGGATAAGAATGCCCCATGGTGAAGTTATTTCAATATTGGCACATTTTTAGTTCTCTGCTCATAATTAATCTTATGCACACCATTTTTACATAATGTAAATCTATTTCTTGCTTCTACTAATTGCTTATCTAATTTACTGTGAAAAGTAGAAGCCAATATTGCATCTGCTAAAGTAACTAAAAAGCACAACTGAAAACATCATCCACTAATGATTTTTATCACTTAGCTTTACTTTGTTAACTTTTGGAACTTTGCAAAATATAGTTGCTTTTGGCCAGAGTTCTGAATTACAACTTCAATTTGGAAGAGAAATTATGTCTTGGCATGAAACAATACTTTATTTTAAACACAAGTTTCTTATTGATGGTTATGTAAAGAAAGCAATCCAAAAACCAGCACTGATAGAAAACATTATACTTAAATAAAGCTGATTTTCTTTTTTCTTTTTTTTTTATCTAAAGCCCAAGGGATGAATGTGAAGCAGTAGAAAATACTTCGAAGAGCAGTGCAATTGTAAAATATGCTTGAAGAAGTGCTTACTTCATTAAAGTTGTTCTCTCCTTTAGTTGTAAACCATCCTATTCAATGGCAAATATCTTGAGCATAATGCTGATCTCTGGTCATGTCAGCATGAAACTCAAGAGGTTTGCTCTGTGAGATTAAAGGGTCACTGGCAAACTCACAGGTACTCATGGACAGGTAACAACTAAATCACTCTAATAAAAATACTTGTTTTTGCACAATACTTTCAAATTTTCAGAGAATTTATATAACAATTACTTCATCTGGCTTTCTTAACTCTGATATATCACAAAATAATAGAATCAAGAAAGGAATTCAGTTTCCTAAAAAAACCTACCCTCTAAAAAGCACTAGATAATTTTATATATGTTAAATTCTGCTAATCAATATAATTTGTTGGCATTATCACCAATCTCAAATGTGGAATAAAATAAAAACTTATTTATTCTGTAGATTTTTTTACACTCAATTAGCCAACATATAGTACATCATTAATTTTTTCCCAGTTTAATCAAACTTTTTTTTTCATTTTTTTATTATGTTCAGTTAGCCAACATATAATACACCATTAGTTTCTGATCTAGCTTTCAGCGATTCATTAGTACCATATAACACCCAATGCTTATCATATCACGTGCCCTCCTTAGTACCCATTACCCAGTTACCTCAACTCCTTAACCCCCCCCTTCCATTCTGCAACCTTCAATTTGTTTCCTGGAGTCCACAGTCTCTCATGGTTTGTCTCCCTCTCTGATTTCTTCCCATTCAGTTTTCCCTCCTTTCCCCTTTAATCCTCTGGGCTATTCCTTATATTCTACATATGAGTGAAACCATATGATAATTGTCTTTTTCTGCTTAACTTGTTTTACTTAGCCTAATACCCTTTAGTTCCATCCATGTCGATGCAAATGGTGGGTATTCATCCTTTCTGATGGCTGAGTAATATTCCATTGTGTATGCGAACCACATCTTTATCCATTCATCTGTTGAAGGACATCTTGGCTCCTTCCATAGTTTGCCTATTGTGAAAATTGCTTCTATTCTGTAGATTTTTTAAAAAATATTTTATTTATTTATTTGACAGAGATCACAAGTAGGCAGAGAGGCAGGCAGAGAGAGAGATGGGGAAGAAGGCTCCCCGCCGAGCAGAGAGCCCAATGTGGGGCTCGATCCCAGGACCCTGGGATCATGACCTGAGCAGAAGGCAGAGGTTTTAACCCACTGAGCCACCCAGGCACCCCATTCTGTAGATTTTGAGAAATACAAACTAATGTTTGTTTTATTTCTCTTCATAAGATCAAAAATCTAAATATGATTTTTCAATTTAGTTTTTTTTCCTTTTCCCTTCCTAGCTGTAACATCTCCCTCCCAATTTATCTCCTGAGTTGGTTTTTTTATGTAGCTACTTGATTTCCAGTTATTCCTATCGATTTTTGAGGTTTTCTTCCCAAGGTATTATTGTTAATAGGTGATGATATCTCAGCAGACAGAAGAGAATTTTCCTTGCTAAGGGGTATTCTGAAATTCCCTACTGGAATAGTCAAAATTCTGAGGTCCATGTGTACTATTAAAGATCCTGACATCAAATTTCATGAAGAAATATTTATCTTCTTCCACGGTTTACTATTCATGATTTCTTAATATCAGAACAGCAAACTATTTATGCTTGTGTGAAAACATTTATTTTTCCATTCTTTTCTTGGCCCAAATAAGTGGTAGTGACTTTTCAACCTTAGACAATCAAGAAGGCATTTATTTTAACTTTTGATTCATCAGATTTCATATGAGATAGATGGATTTATCAGAAGCTCAATAAACATTTTCTATTGCTCTTATTTTCCAGGTACTGCTTAAATTTGAATTCTTACCTCTGACTTAGCAAATTCTTCTTAAAATTTTCCTGATTTTATTTTTTGGTAACACATATTATGAAAATTTAAATTTCATTGAAAGTGTGGAGTTTTATTCAACACCCAAAAAACAAATAATCCTGTTTAAAAATGGGCGGAAGACAGGAACAGACATTTCTCCAAAGAAGACATGGAGATGGCCAACAGACACATGAAAAGATATTGATCATCACTTATTGCCAGAGAAATGCAAATCAAAACTACAATGAGATATCACCTCATACCTGTCAGAATGGCTAAAATCAACAAAACAAGAATCAACAGGTGTTGGCAAGGATGGGGAGAAAAAGGAACACTGGTGCACTGCCAGTAGGAATGCAAACTGGTGCAGCCACTAGCAAAACATTATGGAGGTTCCTCAAAAAGTTAAAAATAGAACTACTTTATGATCCAGCAATTGTGCTAATAGATATTTACCCGAAGAATATAAGAGCACTAATTCAAAGGGATACATGCACCCCTATGTTTATAGCAGCATTATTTATAATAGCCAACATATGGAAGCAACTCAAGTGTCCATCGATTGATGAATGGATAAAGAGGAAGGGGTATGTTGACACAATGGAATGTTATTCAGCCATAAAAAGAATGAAACCTTGCCATTTGCAAGGACATGGGTGGAGCTAGAGAGCATTACAAAGTAAGTCAGTCAAAGAAAGACAAATAGCATGATTGCACATATGTGGAATTTAATCATCAAAACAAACAAAGGGGAAAAATAAGAGAGAAAGATCAAAAAACAAACTCTTAATTATAAAGAACAAACTGATGGTTACCAGAGGGGAAGAGGAGGGGATGGGTGAAATAGGTGGTGGGATGAAAGAGCGCACTTGTGATGAGCACTGGGTGTTGTATGGAAGGATTGGATCACTATATTGTACATCTGAAACTAACATAACATTGTATGTTAACTAACTGGAATTAAAATAAAAACAAAATATCAAATCAAATAAAAAAGGTATGGAGTTTTAAATGAATTACAGTTTGGGATAGGATGGCAGATCTACATGTCACATACCTGATTTTTCAAACCTGAAGTTTAGCTAATGGATCATCTTTATTTCTGGTTTCATGTGAGGGGTTTAGCAGCAGAGATTAAAATGTCACACCAAAACCATTATATCATTTATATTGTTATTTGTTATTTGAAGAGTTTGCATGTAAAGTAAAAGTAAACTTTTTAAAGTGGATATTTAAAAAATCCATGTGGAAATTCATTCCACAGTGTGGCTAAATCCTTCTGTTGATACTTGATTTCTTTGTAAACCTCCGCCAAAACTGTTATGTGTAGGTGCTTATGGTTTCACAAAGGCATTTTGTCATTTGCAGATAAATTTTTGTGAGAGGAATCAAGATAATCACTTTGAAAATTAATTATGTTCTCTTGGATCATATATCACCTTCTGAATTATAGTCTATTTTTATCTCATGAAAGTAAATCTTATCCTATAACCCAATGGTATAAGACTGAAATGTCACAAGTCCTAGGTTTTTATAATATATTTCTTCTATTGTAAAAAGAATGGGAACTAATTTAATAAATAAAAATGTTCTAAGCAGCATATATTCTATGTATAAAAGTTATCACTTTATAAGAAAGCTACTTAAACTTTTTGTTCACATCTTCTACACTTCAAATATGAGTATAATGTATTTTTATTAATTCTGATGAACTCAGAAACATATCATCCCTATTGAGCAGAGTAATATAAACACTTATATTAGAAAAAACTTTCCTAGCTATATATGGATTATTTTAAAGTATTCTGCCCTTTTAAAAATCCATAATTATTAAAATGACAGACATGTTTATTTGTTTCAATTAAAAAAAGTATCCTAATGTTAAGATTTCAGAGTTATATATTTGCTTTACTACTTATACTAAAACAAAAGAAAACAGACCTCTTGATATAATCATTAGTAACATCATAAAAGAGCATGTTATAAATTCTTAAGCAGTTGGATATGTTTTAACTTTATATTTCACAATTTTGCAATATTTTTACATAATTTTATTAGAGCATAGCACCTAAATTAAATACATGCATTTACCTGCTTCCATTAAAGTTAAAACAAATACATAATTAATGTGTTGATATTAAAATATCAGAGTAGTCAGAGTTTATGTTGTTCCAATCATGTTTACTATCAGTTAATGTTATAATTTTCTTGTTCTTCCTATGTACCTTATTATTATCAATTAGAGAATTATAGACCCTTATAATAAATTTTTTATTTCCTTTATTAAATTCATATAATAAGTTTAAGTGACAATCTTATTATTAAACTCTGCAACAATGCTGTTCAGTTTCACCAAGTATTTAAAAAAATATTAGCCATACAGTAATTGATTTACCTACCAAATTTAACTAGGCTGACATGGATAGGAAGTCAGGCTATGACTATAAAACTTCTATCATAATAGATCTTGAAATACTTGTTCATTGATAATAGTGAATCTCTGAAAGAACTTTTTTTTCACCTACCATACAAATACCTCTTATGAAAATACTAAAGTATCTTTTTCTGGTATATATGTGAAATTTTTTCAAGGTTTGGACAAGAACTTTAAATTGTCCCTGGAACTCAAATATGTGACTATATGACAGCCATATGCTTTACTTTAAGACCGTGACTGGTATTTTAATGCTGTCTGCTTAACAGGGAGGGTGAGAAATTAAATGCTCATGCTTTTCATTAGTTTCTTCTGGCTCCTCCTTGACTCAACTTCCTTCTTCATTTCAATGTACGCTTTCTGCTTCTGCATCAGCAGAGGCCTCTCCATTTGTCATTTAGTTAAATTTCAATTCTCCTGAAGCCTTACGTTGATAACATTAATTTCAAATTCAGTTAGCAGATTTCCTTTTTCAATGGCCAGCTCCAATCTGTGATATGTTGTTTATTTAATCTACCTGTCAACATAGAATGCTCAGTGATAAATCACTGGTCTATTTCTAGTCTAGTCTATTTCACCGTCATATCATATTTTTGATTGGTTGGCTTCAAAATGGTAGCTTATTGTGCTCTTCTTCATTTCTTGGGCGTATATTATAAACTTTCTGGATAATTCTGCTCTGGTCATTCACTGTCTTGTGTCCACTAAAACAATATGAACAATACATTTTGATAGTTTAAGTGTCACATTAGTTTATGTAGTTTAGAGCAACTGGATCTTGGTACTCATTACATTTTCCAATCTTGAGTTTGACCTTTGTTGAAAGCATTGCTGTCTTTTTTGTTTCTTGGTTGTGGCAAAAAAGTAACTTTGGAATAAGCTGACAATAAATTCACTGGGGGCCAGAGTCAGCCCTTGTTACAAGTTCTTTTGGATGATATGTGCATTTACACATGAGTGGGTATAAGTGTTAATTTAAAGTTTTACTTTTCAGTGTCTCATTACTTAATCTAGTTGTGTAGCTTATAACTAATAGGGTTCACTTGATATATATGCCCTATGCAATATGCCACATTTCACCTTAGGTATCCCGCCCTATTTTCTAACAGCATTAAAATATCTTCAAAAATGTTTAGGACCTGTACCCCTGGAGTAAATAAAACAGTATATGTTAATAAAAATAAGTAAAAATTTTTTTAAAAAATTAGGACCTATCAGTTGAGTTACTTTCAGAAATGAGTTATTGAGTTAAAGTTTTTTTTAAAAGACTATCACACAAGTTCTAATTTACAATAAATAAAGTTGCATAGATGCATGGATGAAGTATTTCAAAGAATCTCATTTATTGTGTTTAAGATCATACTGATGCTCATTCTGCTTTACTCAGGTGTTTATATCATACACACCAATATTTTAATTTTAGTCACACTGGTTTATAACAAAGTGTATGTATGAAAATTAGTCTTTTGCTTCCTGTAGAATCCAATTCAATTTTCTTTGTCATCAATGTTATTAATTGATTGAAATAATAGCTAGGTTTGACCTAGACTTTTTGGTAACAAAAAATTTTTGAAAACTCATATATTTTTTTTTTCCTAAAAAAGGCTGAAGTAAATGAGTAAGTACACAAACAACTTATAAAAGTTTAGCATTTCTGCACATCTTTTGACCTGGTGAATTGCTGCAGGGAAACTGAGGATTGGTTAATTTCTATTTCTAGCAGCAATACCTAGTTGCTCTTAAAGAATGTGGGTAAAAGTTTTGTTTTGACCCTATTCAATTATTTCTCTATCACAAACATTCTTTTTGAAAGAGAACAGAAATAACTTCCTGTTTTGCCACAGTTTTAAAATTCATAAGATGGTCTGCATCTAGAAAATGAATGATCAGCCTTTCAGTTTGTTCAAAATTGTTTAAAATTTGGTGTTAGATGTTGTTTACAGGCATTTCATTTTGGTTATAAATATAATCAACAAATTATTTTCATTGAAAAGATAACCATAAGTACAAATGAATATGCATCAAGTTTTATAAAACAAGCTTTAAGGATATATACATGATCATTTGTACATACATACTTATTCATTTGTACTTATGGCTATCTTTTAAGTGAAAATAATTTGTTAGTTATTATATAAATACATATATTTAAATAACATCCTTTTTCAAAAGCAATCTACTATCATCAAATATTAGCAATCTATTATTTCACAGGAACTGTTCAGGTACTTTACTGTCTACTTCATTTAATATCAAGAGCCACAAAGTCTGACAATATCAGAATTTTTTTTAAGATTTTTTACTTTATGGGGCACCTGGGTGGCTCAGTTGGTTAAGCATCCACCTTCAGCTCAAGACATGATTCTAGGGTTCTGGGATCGAGCCCCATGTAAAGCTCCTTGTTTGAGGGGAAACTGCTTCTCCCTCTCCTCCCAGCTCAGTGCTCTCTCTGTCTCTAATAAATAAATAAAATCTTTTAAAAAATATTTTCTACTTTACCTATCTTATATGAAAAATTATTTTTACTGATTGTTATAGTTGTGATTTTTGTTTAGTTTTCCCTTTCAAGGTGTATAAATGGGTATAAAAACTGGGATAAAATGAATAATGTTAATGATCATTTCATATTTACTTAAATTAGCCCTTTAAGGATTCAAAAGGCATTATTAATTTAGCAATGTTTCCCAGGTTAGTTCAAATCTAAGCATCTACTTTTTAGAATGTTTACAGGAATCAAAGTTTAATTATACAGATTACTCAAAACAAATATTTCAAATTATTCTCATTGTATGAAAGGCAAAAGCCAAAAGTTCAAGTGTAATGAAATGATTATTAAACAATTTCTCAAATTCCATAAATATTGTAACATTCAGATTATTGCATTATATGTTACTCTACTAAACACTTTCAGTCTTCATAAAATTTAAAATATGTATTTTATAATTTTGCTTATCTTGAAAATACTGTTTGAAGAAATATATGCCAGAAGAAATAGATGTTACTGTTATTTATATTACTAGGGCAATAGGCTTGTAGATAAATCATTAAAAGTTTTGACTGAAAGGAAAGAGAAGGATAATATGATTCACAGAAATACTTACCTGAAGACTAAGCCCAGTGGTAAAGACTAAGACAGAACTTCTAAAATATCTCAAGGCCTATTTGTAGGTGACCCCTGTCAGTGAGTGTTTGGGTAAATTACTAACTTGATACTAATTTCTGGCTATCATGTCTTAAACAATATAGATTACAGGGTTTCATTCCATAGTCCTTGTAGAAGTGATGAGAGGAGTAATGGTGTTGAAGAAATTAAAGAATGATGCAAAGATTCAAGTAAACTGGCCAGAAGAAAACCAGTGTTTCATAAGTTAGGAGAGCAGAATTGAGAAACTGGATGTCAAGAACAGGTTAGTGTATCAGTCTGCTCAGGCTGCCATAAAAGATGCCACAGACTGGATGCCTTAAACAACAGAATTTTTTTTTTTTCTCATGGTTTTGGAAGCTGGAAGTCCAAGATCAAGGTGCTGACAGATTTGGTCTCTCCTGAGACTTTTTTTATTATTTGTAAATGGCCATCTTCTCACATAGCCTTTCTTCTATACACACATATTCCTGATATCTCATCTTATTCTTATAAGGACACCAGTCCTATTGGATTAAAGCCCTACACTTATGACCTCATTTAACCTTAATTATGTCCTTAAAGGCTCTATTTCTGAATGTACTCACAGTAGGGTTTAGGGCTTAGACATATGAATTTGGGAGGGTCACAATTCAAATCTATGACAGTTAGTAATGTATGTAAGAATCAGTACAAAACCATGCTGGGAGATGACGTACTCTTAGTCTTCATTCATCAGTTGTATTCTCAATAGACTCTTTTTTTTAAAGGTTTTATTTCTTTGGGAGAGAGAGAGAGAGAAAGCATGTGCAGGGGGAGAGGCAGAGGAAGAGGGAGAAGCACTCCCTGCTGAGCAGGGAGCCCAATGAGGGGCCCAATGCCAGGATCCTGGGATCATGACCTGAGCCAATGGAAGACCCTTAACTCACTGAGCCACCCAGGTGACCCTCAATATACTCTTGACACAGTCCAAAACTAAAATGAATATCAGCTACAAATAGCAATGTTAGGAAGCAAAGGAAACTATGTGGTCAGTGGAAAGCCATGAAGTGTGAATGGGCTAGAATTCATGCTTTCTATGAAATTTTCAGTCTTAAAATCTCTTCTTTAATACCAACAATGAACAAGTGGAATTTGAAATTAAAAAACACAATGCAATTTACGTTGACACATCCCAAAATAAAATAATCAGGCATAAATCTAACAAAATATGCATAAGATCTATAGGAGGAAAGCTTAAAAATCTGATGAATTAAATAAAAAATGAAGAGAAAGACTATGTTCATGGATGGGAAGAGTCAATATCATCATGATGTCAGTTCTTCCCAACTTGATCTACAGTCAATGCACTCCCAATCAAAATAGCAGGACGTTCTTCCCATTGATATTTATGATATCAGTAAACTGATTCTAAATTTCATATAGAGGGGCAAAAGATGCAGAATTGTCCACACAATATTGAAAGTGGAAACCAAAGTTTGATAACTGACACTAATTGATGTCGACCACAACTATAAAGCTACAGTATTCAAGATAGTGTGATATTGGTGAATGACAGACATATAGATCAATGAAACAGAATAAGAGCCCAGAGATAGACTCTCATAAATATAGTCAACTGATCTTTGACAAAGAAGCAAAGAAAATACAATGGAAATGCAATGGAGCAAAGATAGTGTCTTCAATAAATGGTGCTGGAAAAACTGGTAATCCACATGCAAAAAAAAAATCTAGATAAGGAATTTAACCTCTTCACAAAAATTAACTCAAAATGTATGATAGACTTAAATGTAAAAAGCAAAACTATACAACTCCCAGAAGATAAAGAAGGAGAAAATATAGATGACCTAGGGTTCCATGATACCTTTTTGATAAAGCACTAAAGACACAATAAATGAAAGAAAAAATTTTTTTAAAGGAGGACTTCATTAAAATTAAGACATTCTGCCCTATGAAGTTGTCAAGAGAATTAGAAGATAAGCCACAGACTGGGGAAAATTATTTGCAAAAGATACATCTGATAAAGGGCTATCTACTATATATGTCTTAAAGTTCAACCATAAGGAAACTATCTTTTTTTAAAAGATGTTATTTATTTATTTGACAGAGAGATCACAAGTAGGCAGAGAGGCAGGCAGAGAGAGTAGGAAGCAGGCTCCCTACTGATCAGAGAGCCCGATGCAGGGCTCGATTCCAGGACCCTGGGATCATGACCTGAGCCGAAGGCAGAGGCTTTAACCCACTGAGCCACCCAGGCCCTCCATAAGGAAACTATCTGATTAAGAAATGTTCCAAAGACCTGAAGGACACCTCACCAAGAAAGAAATAGAGATGCCAAATAAGCATAAAGATTTTCCACAATCTGTGTCATCAGGGAAATGAAAATTAAAAGGCAAGTTACCACTATACATGTAATAAATGGCCAAAATCCAGAACACTGAAAACACTAAATGCTGGTGAGCAACAAGAATGCTCACTCATTGCTGGAGAGAATCCAAAATGTACTCTGGAAGAGAATTTAGCAGTTTTCTACAAAACTAAACATACTCTTATCATACAATCCAGCAATTGTGCCCATTGATATTTAGCCAAAGGAGTTAAAAACTTATGTCCACACAAATACTTGCACATAGTTGTTCATAGCAGTTTTACTCATAATTGCCAAAACTTTGAAGCCAGCAAGATGTCCTTCAATAGATGAATGGAAAAATTGTGATACTTCCAGGCAATGGAATATTATTTAACACTAAAATAAAATGAGCTTTTAAGCATGAAAAGACATGGAAGATATTTTAATGCATATTACTAAGTGAAAGAAACAAATCTAAAAAGTCTATATACTTTAGGATTCCAGCTATCTGACATTCTGGAAAAGGCAGAACTAAGGAAACAAAAATCAATCAATCAATCAGTGGTTGCCAGAGGTAGCAGGGAGAAATGATAGGCAGAACACAGAAGATCTTTATGGCAGTAAAACTATTTCATATGAAACTGTAATAGTGATATATATCATTGTACATCTGTCTAAATCCATAAAATACACAAGACCAAGAGTCCGCCATAAACTATAGATTTGGGATGATTCTGATGTGTCAATGCAGATTGATCCTCAGTAACAGATGTGATATCTTAGTAAGTAATGTTGATCATGGAGAAGGCTGTATGTATGTGTGAGGGTAAGGGATATATGTGAATTCTCTGTACCTACCTCTCAGTTTTGCTGTGAACCTAAAACTGATCTAAAAAAGTCCTCTATAATGGGGCGCCTGGGTGGCTCAGTGGGTTAAAGCCTCTGTCTTCAGCTCAGATCATGGTCTCAGGGTCCTGGGATTGGGCCCCACATCAGGCTCTCTGCTCAGTGGGGAGTCTGCTTCCCCTTCTCTCTCTGCTAGCCTCTCTGCCCAAGTACTTGTGATCTCTCTCTGTCAAAATAAATAAATAAAAAAATTTAAAAATCCTCTATAAAAAAAAAAACCCTCTGAATTAAAAGTTTCCCTGCTCTTCTTCTCAACTGTTTCTAATGATTAAAAGGTAGCTGTATATCCGCTTATCCCCGTGCCTCTAGTATTCCTTTTAATGAGAAGATTAATTGCCTCTACCAACATGGCAACCTAATTGAGAGAATTAATGCTTCTAGCAACTTGTCAAAAGAGAGATTAAATCTATGGAGAGGTAATCAAAAGAAAGAAAAAAAATTCTGAAATGACTGCTTTTTGTTGGACATATAAACTCACTCTCAAGATGTCTTTCAAGAATTCCAAAAATCAGGCAATCATAAGAACATATTTTTCAAAACTCGATTTAGTGGTTTTTAAGAATGCAAATCTCTTTTGCATAACTGAAATTTATTTATCAGGTTAATTTTGCAAGTAAAGATTTCAAATACAGGTTTACCCAAAAGGAAGCATCAGGATGGGGAAAAGTGGGGCTACTTTTTCTTAGGATATCCCAAACTCCCAGTATAGCAGCAAACTGGGCATTTGTAGTATTGTTGAATAAATGACAGGTTAAAATGGATTAAAAAACTACAAACATGGTAGTCATGTGACTGTTAATTTATTCAGAGATATTAACAAAGCATTTTTAAATCAAATCAGGTAGAAGTGAGTTCAGCACTCCCAAAGCAGTGTCCCATACTGTGGATGTAGCTCATAAGGGAGATGCCATCAATCTGAAATTATTTGAGGCGCTTAAAAGATTGCTTCACAATTTCTATTAGCATGATACAGAATCAGTCATGATTTATTACACCTGTCCATACTAAAATGACTACGACTAAAAAGAAATAAGGACCCCAGCATCTGATTATGGGTGCTTTGATCTGAATGGCCTACATGGTGGCCTACATGTTGGCTCTTTCACTCTCAGAGGAGTCATCTTTAAACAAAACACCTTTAAGAATATTTTCTATATTTAAAAACTATTGGGATCTCACTTGTTTTTCTAGCTTATAGCTGCATCTTTTTAATTGCTCATAAGAAAGGAGAAAAAGCATATGCAGGAAAGTTGCCTGAAAGGGAATACAAGTCATTATTTGTTGTTTCCTACAAATATATGTTATAAAAAATATATATTTTTAAATATTTTATTTATCTATTTGTCAGATATAGAGAGAGTGCACAAGCGGGGGGAGTAGCAGGTAGAGGGAGAAGCAGGCTCCTTGCTGAGAATGGACCTGATGCAGGACTCAATCCCAGGACCCTGAGATCACAACCTAAGTTGAAGGCAGACACTTAACTGACTGAGCCACCCAGGTGACCTATAAAAATATTTTTGAAAACACTTCTCTGATTTGATCATGAGATCAACTATTTATGAGAGGATCTCCAACAAAGAAATGCAGTTCATAGGGCAATGAAGGCTGAGTAACTCTCTCTTCATTAATTAAAGGAAATAATGGGGCCATTGAAATATGAGGTACTGAATTAAAAAAAAATAAGGAAGGGAAAGGAAGGAAAACAAAATGAAAACAAAACAAACCCCCAGAAAGCAACAGCAGGTCTGGAGCTGTGCACCAGAAATATTATAGATGAGAATGTAATGTGACTCAAGAAGCTTGTAATTTTCCCATGATTCTTTGGCCCCTATTTATTTCTACAACATGATTACAAGAGGAAGCTCTCTTCTGGGAGAAAGCAAATATGAAACGTCTCAGCACTATACAAGTTGGTGTGTCCACTTGCATAATTTTAAATAGCTGGTCCCTTCAGGCAAATCATAGCTCTAATGTTTGTATTTATAAATGTGTGTGGAATCACATCATAATGACAGGAGTGTTAAGTTGGAAACTTTCAAGTGACATACATTATCATCTGAATTGGAGAAGTCAAATACAGAAGCTCTAAAGCAAGCAAAATAATAATCATCTATACTGAATATTGAAAAATGTAAGAATGCAAGCAAACTGTTAATGGATTAGAAAGACTATTCATGTACACACAAAAAGAAAGGCTATTCACAGAAATGATAATATCACCTTTAAATCAGAGATTTTTTTAAAATGTTGGCTTATATGTCAGATATAAAATCTCTAAGTGCAGAAGAGCCTGCCAGGAATTTCAAAATAAAAGAGAAAAGAATAGAATGATTTAAATGTTATATGGGGGAAATAATTTATAAACAAAGTTATGAGAGGTTATTTACATCCCACAAAGTAATAATTAAGCACATCCCCAAATTATTAGTTGCTATGAACTGAACTATACCTGTTTTTTTTTTTCCATTTTGAAAACTGAATGAACATTTTCTTAAAAAAAAGAAAAACTGAATTGGTTTCTCTAATCGTTCAAAAAGGGAAGGCAATACAAAGGTACAGTGATAGAATGAGGCCCACTAATGAGTTCCTTCCAGGCAATGACTTCATCTTATTTGCCTTTATTTCTCTAAAACTTAAGGGTCGGTGGCTGAGACATAAAAGATGATAAGTAAATACTTAAATAATGAAATTGAACTGAGTCCTAACGAACGTAATCATTGGAGTCAGACTGTTTTAGTTCAATTCTTGTAGCCAGCATTTACATGATGAGTTACATTGGAAAAAAATTACTTAATCTGACTCTTATTTTTCCTTTCTTGAAAATAAAAATAATTGTCCCCACTCTGCCAGGTCATTGCAAAGATTAAATGAAGTTATATAAATATTGAACAAATGTGGCACACAGAAACATATTGTCAGCTCTCAGATCACAACAGCTATTAGTTAGTAATCCCTTCTGGATTTTAGGACATTCCTAAAAGGACTTCTCAGAACAGCACTCTCAGCTTCAGCTAATATGCTGCCTGCCCCAGGAAGCCTATTTGCCTATTCCAGGGCTATTGTATTTCATCTCCCATCAGTTTCAGTGCATTCATTTCACTTACGTTAATTCTATTTTTTTCAACTATGTTAATTCTTATCATTGCATATACTGTGCTATTTTAAAATGTTCTGCCTTCTCATGAGTCTGTTCCAGTAATATGTGAATTACCTAACAATAAGAAACATGTCATACATCCTTATAATTCCAGTAATAACAGTTCTGTTAGATAGTAGATGTAACCATTTGATTCATTATCAATACACAGGAAATAATCTTTCCTTACATGTCATTTTTAATTTTCATGGGTAAATCCTTGTTTGAGAGAAATAATTGATCTTGCAACATTGTACTAACATTATTAAAATAAAATATTATGATACAAAATACTGTTGTCAACTTACTTTGACTATGGAGTTGTGGATATATTAATTAAATTCCTAATAACCATGAGATCCAAGAAGAGGAAAGATTAAGCTATGTCCTGACTGTGTGAGAGCTTAATCAGCCTATTACATGGGACAAACACCCACTGGTATATCTTTAGAGGTCAAAGAAAATAAATTTAAAGTTAATTTTTGAATCATAAGCTCCAAAAGATATTTGATCTACTTATAAAAATAAATTCAAGGAGGAATTGAGAAAAGTTATAAATAATGGATCCACAGTAGAGTATAAATAGGAAACAAAATCAGTGAGGAGGGAGTATATTCTTTACCCTTGGAAAATTTCACCTTAAAAGGTAATTTCTATGCTGCCAAACAAAAATGTTTTAGAGTTACTTTCAGAGAAGTTTATTTTCATCTAGCATGGTCTTTCTTGTATCCTTACTAAGAAGAAAGTTGGAAAGTTATTTACTTTGTTTTGATAGTTTAGAGGAAGGAGAATCACACAACTCCAGTCTCTGGAAAACATTAAGTAGATTTGAGAAGTTCCTGTATGATCAAGGTCTCCAAAATACAGAACTTTAGGATAAAATAAAAGGAAAGAAGGAAGGAAGGAAAGAAAGAAGGGAGGAATGGAGGGAGGAAGGTGGTAGGTCTTGAAACATTGTTATTAATATTTTTGTGTGGGTGAGTTATGAAAATTGATATTGGATCAGAATTCTTATCTCTAAACTAGACTTCAGGGAGATCTGACATCTCAAAAGAATTATCTCAAAGGAATCATACTTAAAATCTGACCAGCAGAGAGTGAGGTCATTGAGGGAACTATTCCAGTGAACTGAAGGACTCCAGCTCCATTTTAATCCTGCTTAACATAAGCTCTTGTTATTCACACTTTGTAATTCAAGAGCTATGTAGAAGCACATTTCTCAAATTGTTACAACCTCAAATTTTCACACAAAGAGATAATGAATATGTGTTGAAGTTTTACTGAATTCATTGAGTGATCATCTCAGCAGAATGATCTGAGATGTCCGGGGGAGGGGGGGAGTTAAAAGAAAGAAAAGAAAAAACAGAAATATACACAGTTTAGTAACTAGGGCAAGTAACAAGAGATAATTACTAAGTGTTGCATAAACTGATTAATGTCCTTTAGACTAAGGAGATTGTAACTGCTCAGGTTATCTTCTCTATGGGAAAAGAAAAGCTATTAATGTACATTTCTCGTTCCCACAAAGTCAACCTATAACCACACAGGGTGGGAAACAGATGAATCCCAATCAATTGTGAAGTTATTCCAACAAAGTAAAATTATGCAAGAATGATGGATGGCCATTACAGAGAATTTTTATGACATGATCCAGCATGATATTAAAAAGTCTCACAATCATCATTTGCTTAATTTCCAAATTCCAAGTATTAGGTAATATTTTGTGCACACCAGCTAAAGAAGATAAAATGGCTTAAGGCACAATTCCAAATTATTAATTAAATCCAAGGATGGGGAAGAAAAAAAAATGCATGCATGGAAAAAAATTGTTGCATTGGAAGAAAGTGAAATTTCATATTGATGCCGGTGAGTGGAAGAACAAAGATGCATGGAAGAAAGAGGCACACATAAAAAATCATCCTGAGCTCTGTGATAACTATAAAGCCATTTTTTTATATGGGGAGAATCTTTATTTTCAGGTAAAGTGGGAAAACATTCCTCCAGGAGTATCACAGAATTCTCAGAGAATAGTAGATATGGGAATGCCATTAACCTCTCATAGGTAGGAAACACAGTGATGATTTATAACTCTTACTGAAAATCAGATATAGACTTGGTTGGACAAATCTAGAGCTTTAATGCTATTTTGAAATATGTGTCAGACTGGTGAACAGACCTGACTTATCATCCCATACTGGGACAAATAAGAGACTCTGTAGAGTTGGATATCCAGCAACTCCACCCCAAAGAATCCCACAAGTTGTTTATTTAGTACCATGAGTGTGTTTCTTCTGTTTACCCCTTAACACTAGCTTTTCTGGATCCTTACATTTCAAAATCAACCAAGAAAGGTGAAATTTCCTCTGTTAGTTTATTCTTGGAAATCTTTATGAACATACTCCCTCTTTCTTATTTCCTTCTCATTTTGCTACTTTTTCCACCTCCTAGAAAAACCACTTCTGTCCTTAATGAGAACTCTACAGTTCCTCACCTAAAATCAATCTTGCTTTTTCCCTAATGCAATAGTATTCTTTGCACCCTTTCAGAAGCAGTCTTTGCATGCTTCCTTCTTTTTGTATTTCAGGACCCTGAACTTGTGGCATTCTCTCACTTGGCTACTGTTCTCATACCTATGTTACTCTGTCTAAACCTCTTCTCACTTATGACCTTAATAACAAACCTACTTCTATGCATTCCCAAGGAAATTTGATACTGTCTTATAATTTTCACTTCATGGAGTTTTGGACTTTTATCATCCATATATTTTTTTCATTAACCTAGAATTACAAATTAGGCAAACAGGAGTCTTAAAGAGACAAGCTTTTGTCAAAAAATATTCTGCATCTTATTCTCCAGTAAATCATCTAATAGGGGATTTAAGGAATTACAAATCTAAAAAGCAAAATAGACTTGCAAAGAACAATAAGCAATGCCACAATAATCCATTTGATTTTTGGAAGTATTAATGGACTGGAAACTACCTGAGATCAAAGATGACATCAATCAAGGTCATCACTGAAACCCCAGTAACTAGCAAAATTTCTGTCACTGTATATTAGGTATCTTTAAATGTGGATTGTATGAATGAATGCTTAACCAGCTGAATAACTAGTGAGTCATAATCAATTTCATATGCATCATATGCATGGATTTTGGCTGGCATTTCCAACAGTTTCCTAATAAAGTTGGGAGTGATAGATGTTATAAACCAGCCAATAGATAACTTCAACCTATGTTTTCTTGGATAGACAAACCTAGAAAACAGCCCCAAAATAGGAGATGTACTATGTATTTAGTATTGTTTTATTTGGTTAGAATATGAACAAGATTAATACTGAGTTGCCTAGCCATTATAGGAGTCTAAATTTTTTGAAGATTTAAAAATATATTGTTTAGTTTGGAGGAGTCAAGATGGCGGAGAAGTAGCAGGCTGAGACTACATCTGGTAGCAGGAGATCAGCTAGATAGCTTATCAATCCATTGCAAATCCTACAAATCCAAAAGGAGACCGAAGAGAAGAAGAGCAACAATTCTAGAAACAGAAAATCGACCACTTTCTGAAAGGTAGGATGGCGGAGAAGTGATCCAAAGTGACGGGAAGATAGACTGCAGGGGGAGGGGCCGGCTCCCGGCAAGCAGTGGAGCAACGGAGCACAAAATCAGGACTTTTAAAAGTCTGCTCCACTGAGGGACATCACTCCAGAGGCTAAACCGGGGTGAAGCCCACACGGGGTCAGCATGGACACAGGTCCCGCAGGGTCACAGAAGGATCAGGGTTGTCTGAGTGTCGCAGAGCTCCCAGGTATTAGAGCCGGGAAGCCGGCTACAGAGACAGAGCCGAGGAGTGAGCTCTCAGCTTGGGGTTACCCTGAACCAGTCACAGGCTGGGTGAACTCAGCACGCAGCCAGAGGCTAGGGAGACGGGAGTGATTGAGCGCTTTTCTCTGAGGGTGCATTGAGGAGTGGGGCCCCGAGCTCTTGGCTCCTCCAGGCCAGAGATTGGGAGGTCGCCATTTTCATTCCCATCCTCTGGGACTCTACGGAAAGTGGTCAGGGAACAAAAGCTCTTGAAAGCGAACCCGAGCGGATTACTTAACCCAGCCCCTGGTAAGGTCAGTGCAATTCCTCCTGGGACAAAGAAACTTGAGAATCACTACAACAGGCCCCTCCCCCAGAAGATCAACAAGAAATCCAGCCAAGACTAAGTTCACTTACCAAGAAAAAAGCGGAATTCCAGAGGAGGAGAAAGCAAAGCATGGAATTCATGGCTTTGTCCCCATGATTCTTTAGTCTTGAAGTTAATTTAATTTTTTTAAAATTTTATTTCTTCTAATTTTTTTTAACTTTTACCCTTACCTCTTTTAATGTATTTTTACTAGTTTATCTTAATAATACCTTTTGTAAAAAATTAATAATAATAATCTTTTTGAACCTTCATTATTATAGCTATATTTTATCCTTCATTGTATCTAATTTTATTTTTTGTATATACATAGGGCTTTTTCTTCTAAAAAATTTGAGGTTCAACTTCTTCTAATAGATCAAAATATACCCTAAATCTAGCTCCAGGCTTATTCTAGTCTCCAACCCGAGCAAAACCTCTCCACTTTCTTTTTCTTTATTCTTCCAACCAACTTACTTTATCAACTCCTTTTCTAGAAATTAAAAAAAAAATTTTTTCATCTTTATAGGCATATTCCATCCCTTCATTGTGTTTGCCCTTATATATGTTTTTCATTCTTTAAAATTTTGGGAGGTAGTTTCTTCTAGGAGACCAAAATACTCCCAAAATTAAGTGGGTGACCCTGTTTTATCACCAGTCTAAAATATATATATATATATTTTTAAAATTTGTTTTCTTTTTAAAAATTTTTTTTCTGAACTTCTTTTTATTCCCTCTCCCCCCTCCCCATGATTTGGGGTCTCTTCTGATTTGGTTAAAGCACATTTTCTGGGGTCTTTGCCACTCTTTTAGTATTTTAATTGCTCCTTCATAATTCTTATCTGAACAAAATGACAAGGTGGAAAAACTCAACACACACACACACACAAAAAGAACAAGAGGCAATACCAAAGACTAGGGACCTAATCAATATGGACATTGGTAATATGTCAGATCTAGAGTTCAGAATGACGATCCTCAAGGTTCTAGCCAGGCTCAAAAAAGGCATGGAAGATATCAGAGAAACCCTCTTTGGAGAGATAAAAGCCCTTTCTGGAGAAATAAAAGAACTAAAATCTAACCAAGTTGAAATAAAAAAAGCTATTAATGAGGTGCAATTAAAAATGGAGGCTCTTACTGCTAGGATAAATGAGGCAGAAGAAAGGATTAGTGATATAGAAGACCAAATGACAAGAATAAAGAAGCTGAGAAAAAGAGAGACAAACAACTGCTGGACCACAAGGGGAGAATTTGAGAGATAAGTGACACCATAAGACAAAACATCATTAGAATAATTGAGATTCCAGAAGAAGAAAGAGAGAGGGGAGGAGAAGGTATATTGGAGAGAATTATCATAGAGAATTTCCTAATATGGCAAAGGGAATAAGCATCAAAATCCAGGAGGTGCAGAGAACCCCCCTCAAAATCAATAAGAATAGGTCCACACCCCGTCACCTAATAGTAGAATTTACAAGTCTTAGCGACAAAGAGAAAATACTGATAGCAGCCCGGGAAAAGACGTCTGTAACATACAATGGTCAAAATATTAGATTGGTAGCTGACTTATCCACAGAGACCTCGCAGGCTAGATAGAACTGGCATGATATATTCAGAGCACTAAATGAGAAAAACACGCAGCCAAGAATACTATATCCAGCTAGGCTATCATTGAAAATAGAAGGAGAGATAAAAAGCTTCCAGGACAAACAAAAACTGAAGGAATTTGAAAACACCAAACCAGCTCTACAGGAAATATTGAAAGGGGTCCTCTAAGCAAAGAGAGACCCTAAAAGTAGTAGATCAGAAAGGAACAGAGACAATATATAGTAACAGTCACCTTACAGGCAATACAATGGCACTAGACTCATATCTCTCAATAGTTATCCTGAATGATAATGGGCTAAATGCCCCAATCAAAAGACACAGGGTATCAGAATGGATAAAAAAAACCAAAACCCATCAATATGCTGCCTACAGGAAACTCATTTCAGACCCAAAGGCACCTCCAGATTTAAACTGAGGGGGTGGAAAACAATTTACCATGCTAATGGACATCAAAAGAAAGCTGCGGTGGCAATCCTTATATCAGATCAACTAGACATTAAGTCAAAGACTATAATAAGAGATGAGGAAGGACTCTTTATCATATTTAAAGGGTCTGTCCAACAAGAAGACCTAACAATTTTAAATATCTACACCCCTAACATGGGAGCAGCCAACTATATAAAGAAATTAATAACAAAATCAAAGAAACAAATCAACAATAATACAATAATAGTAGGGGATTTTAACACTCCCCTCACTGAAATGGACAGATCATCCAAGCAAAAGATCAACAAGGAAATAAAGGCCTTAAATGATACACTGGATCAGATGGACATCAGATATATTCAGAACATTTCATCTCAAAGCAACAGAATACACATTCTTCTTAGTGCACATGGAACATTCTCCAGAATAGATCACATCCTGGGTCATAAATCAGGTCTCAACCGGTATCAAAAGATTGAGATCATTCCCTGCATATTTTCAGACCACAATGCTCTAAAGCTAGAACTCAATCACAAGAGGAAATTTGGAAAGAACCCAAATACATGGAGACTAAATAGCATCCTTCTAAAGAATGAATGGGTGAACCAAGAAATTAAAGAAGAATTGAAAAAATTCATGGAAACAAATGATAATGAAAACACAACAGTTCAAAATCTGTGGGACACAGCAAAGGCAGTCCTGAGAGGAAAATATATAGTGATATAAGCCTTTCTCAAGAAACAAGAAAGGTCTCAAAAACACAACATAACCCTACACCTAAAGGAGCTGGAGAAAGAACAGAAAGAAAGCCTAAACCCAGCAAGAGAAGATAAATCAAAAAGATCACAGCAGAAATCAATGAAATAGAAACCAAAAAAAAAAAAAAAAAAAAAAAAAAAAAAAAAAAAAAAAAAAAAAAAAAAAAAAAAAAAAAAAAAAAAAAAAAAAAAAAAAAAAAAAAAAAAAAAAAAAAAAAAAAAAAAAAAAAAAAAAAAAAA